>APFE030694502.1:99090-116942 GCA_000404065.3 Pinus taeda
TTCGCGTTTCCCCGTTTCCAAAATTTGGGGGGTCAGGTTTCGTACCTGTGCCCGTTTCTGAAACTCGTACCCGTTTCCCCGTTTCGTGTAACCTTGAGCCCTTGTATTCTGAATATTATTATTTAATAAAACAACATATTTGAAGGCATAATTTATGTGTGTGCATGTATACGAGTTTGGCTAATTTTTTGCTTCCGCTGATTTATTTTATTTACTATTAAAATCCCAGCAATGCTGTTTATTTAGTAAAGCTGAAATTTTAAAGTAATTTACAAGAAGGAAATTTACTAAGAAATAAAATTTTCAGTTGCTTGAAAATTAACAAATTGATGTCAAACTGCTCTGATACCAATGGTTTTAACCCTGTACAGTTAATTGCTGCAAATAGATTCTTAAAAAAAATTAGAAAAGATACAATGATACATAAACAAAATTAACACAAAGATTTTACCTTAGAAATTCAAACTGGGAATACAAGAAAGATTTTTCAGTATATTCTCTTCTTTTTACAGTGTTACAAGTTACAACACTATGTATTTCCTGCGGCATCCTTAAATTGCCAATCCATTAACCTTGGATTAGAATAAAACCGTAGTTCCTTAACCGGAATTACAAAACAATGGGTTGAATCACCATATGCCACAAAATTGCTAAAAGTGAAAACCATGTGCCAAAAACTGCCAAAAATGGATGCAAAAAACCACCCCATTTTTTTTTGGGTGATGCCCCTGAACCCCTGCACAGGGGTGGCCTACCACACCCTCTGTGATCCCCTCACTGCACCCGGTGCAATGAATCACACATGGAGATAGTCATGCAAATAATATAACACATAAACAACATTAAACAGTTTCCCCCCAAACCAGCTTCTCCAGTATGCCCAGATACTCTATCATAGGAGACAGGATTTTCATAAATGATAGAAATTTCTCTTGCCCTAGCATCCAGGAAAACCAATTTGCGAGAATTTGGATGAGAGATAGAATAGTTTTCATAGAAAACCTTCATACGTTGAGGTTGAGAAGACTTCTCTGTGCTGCAATATCTCTTTTGGATGAAGAGACATGTGCCTCCACTCTATCTTCCACTACAACAATTACTGCAGAGCCTAAAAGTTCATGTGTCTGTACTTTCTTCCATATCAATTAGACAGTTAGGCACCCTTTGGAATTTGCCTTCTTCTGACCTGATGTGACAAGTCATGGGATAATTTGTTCTAGGTTGTCAAATAAACTGCCAAATCTAACGCTCTAAGAGTAGATTATGGCAAAACCCTGGATCTGATGTCATATGATGTTGTGGAGAACAGATCATAGAATTGTAAGAAGAAAAAAGACTTGAGCTTGATCTCCCTCCCTTACAGATTTCATTGAGTGTGAAGGTCTTCATGTGAAGAAAAAAATACCCAATTCCTCTAGAGGGTTGTAGGAATAATCCAATAATTTCTCTGCTTCATCTTCTTTGATGGTCCTCCATCTTTCCATTGCTTCCCTTGCATCATCCTGTTACAGTGTCCATGACAATTTTCAACAATCCATGTGTTAGCTCGCTTCTGTTTGATCTTACAGCAGAGCAGAAAACAAAAGATCAATAGAATTCTACTTATATATACACAACTCAATTACTTAAAAGTTAAATTAGCATCTAAAATTTCAGTGACCTGGCGAGTCCTTCGATTTCAAACTGACAGCATCCAGTCCATAGCTAGAATTACATGTACTTGATTTCTTCACTTCCCAGTTTCATTGAATCACATGTGATGCTTGTTTGATAGTTTTAGTTTCCAAGGATGTTGAACCTTTTCCTGGACCTTTCTCATCTTGCATAAACATTTGCCTATCCAACCCTTGCATTTTCTCATTGGGTTAGGTACCATATTGAATTGAGTTAAAACTCCGAAATAGTCAACTTGTAGCTTACTATTCTCTAGATTTATTTTCCAGTGGAAGGAAATGAATCTAAAGCCTGAACCTGGAAGAAGATTATATACCTTTTTAATCATGACAGGAGTCTCCCGTGGCTATTAATATATTCAAAATATGTAAATAAAATGATTTTTGTACAAAAAAGGGGCTTGCGGCCTTACATGCACTATTAAAACTCAAAATCAGGCTGGCTGTATACGAAAATGCTTAAATATCTAAAGTTTAAACTGCTGCCAAGAAAGGCTGTACATAAAAAGACATAATATAGTGTCCCTGAAAAGAACACATAGTGGCCATAGATCCAAAGCATAAACAAAGTGTCATTAAACTATTGCATGGAGAAGCCTGTGTTGGACAGAGGAGCATTGTCATTGTTGGGGTTGGTCCCATACCTGTACCCATAGTCACCTGGTTCGGGTTCGTGTTTGAATTCGACCACAAAATTTTTTGGAAAAAAATCGTTTATCTAAAAACCTTCAATAATGTTCAGCATTAAGTTCGAATATATATATATAATAAATTAATAAATTTACTATGTTTTATAATTATATAAATACAAATAATTCATTTAATATTATATTAATTTAAATTAATTAATGATATATATATGATTTATAACATAAACTACTCTTATAAATATTTGATTCACAATCAATATAAGTGATATGAATCTCCATAGTCGTCCTTCTTTATATTACTGTTCCTGCCTTCAAATCTGATGCCACCATAAATTGAAAAGCTTCTCCATTTCGATGGGCTTGCTAGTGAATAGCAAACTGTGTGTCATGCCTAGCATCGACCCAATGACTTCCATAGACGCTGCTGCACAATAAACTACTTTTATAAATATTTGATTTTCAATTAATATAAGTTATACGAATCTCCATAATCGTCCTTCTTCATATTACTGTTCCTGCCTTCAAATCTGGTGCTACCATAAATTGAAAAGCTTGTCCATTTCGATGGGCTTGTTAGCGAATATTGAAGTGTGTGTTGTAGCCTAGCACTGGCACAATGATTTCCATAGATGTTGCTGCACAATCTGTTCAAAAGTGAAACTAGAAAGTAATAGCAGAAACAACGTATTGTGCAACCAATTTTTGTCATAAATAATACATAATTTGTTCTTTGACCCATACTATTTTGAGTCAGATTCCATAAAGAACATCATTGAATCTGAGATAGGGATATCTGTTGAAAATAATAAATTTATAGGTAAATTTAAGCTTGATTTTAACCATAAATTACATATTTATTATTCCACCGAATTTCAAGGATGATTTTGAATGAATTTTTTCGTTATCCCTTCAAATTCGACGAATTTTGAACTTGATTATTGAAAACAGTCAAACCTGGTGACTTAGCCTGTACCAGTTGACTCTGCCTCCATATTTATTGGATCCCACCCATCACAGCCTGGCTTTGGAGGTTTCACATGTCTTTCTTTTACTCTCTAACTTGCACAATTTTAAAAGGCCTCCTTGTCATTCTGTTTTATGCACATTTTTAAAGCGATAACTAGACAGGGAGTTTAAATTGTAAACCTATTTCCTTTTTTATTGAGGGGAAGTTAGGTGTTTTATAAAGATTTATATTTAACCCACTAAGCTTCATGAATTATATTTTAGGGAATAGTACTTGTCTGATCAGTTATTCTCCTACAGTGCTTCCATTCTTTGATGGCATCATATTTTAGGGAACAGTACTTGTCTAATCAGCAATTCTTCTGGAAAGCTACCTTTCCTTGATGGCATTACATTTTAGGGAACAGTACTTGTCTAATGAGCAGTTCTCCTAGCGAGCTTCCTTTTCTTGATGGGCATTGTGAGCTTTGTAGTTAGATTTACTCAGGTAAGAATGGCCTTTAATCATGCAATCCTTCTATGGTATGACGTATGCAATTAGAAAATAATGTCCGTGTTGGTTTTTGTTGGCAGGTTGTTACAGGGCCTGAAGAGAAACATTTGATGGCAGTAAGGTCTCTTAAGGATATTGAAGATGTTTTAGCTAGAGTTTCAAAATCCAGGCCACAGTGGAGCCGCCTTGTTACAGCTGTTGATGTTAGGGTGGATCGTGCAGTAGCTCTCCTCAGGCCTCTTGTTATTGCAGATTATCGCACACTCTTAACTTCTCTTGGATGGCCACCATCTCTGGCAACAAATGTTGGAGTTAATGATCAAGGTGGAACCCCAAAACTCTCAAACCCACTGTTTGAAATGCATGGAAATGTGAAGGAACAATACAGTGAGAGCTTTTTAGCCTTATCTACTCTACAATCAGTCCTTTTGCACCGCAAAGCACGTTCTATGCCAAAATCTGAGGCAATTAAAAATGAATTAGGTCTTCATGAAACTCTTTGGAGTATTGAAGAATTGGTTTCGCAAATTGTGTCAAGGGCAGAATATCATTTTTCAAAGTGGACTGCGAAGCCTGAATTTATCTTTGCATTGGGATATAGAGTTGCGCAAGAATTTGTTGATACTGTAGATAATGCTTTACAGCCCCTTCTGGATAAGGCAAGGCTTGTAGGATATAGTGCAAGAGAAGAGTGGGTTTCAGCAATGGTATCCATGATTTCCACATATCTTGTCAGACGAGTATTTCCTGGCCTTGTTACAAGTTTGGTGGAAAAAGCATCTATGCAGGCTAGGCGTTCTTGGCTCCACCTCATTGACCTTATCATTGCATTTGATAGGCAAATGCAAGTGCTTGTGGTAAGGTCAGGAATTGGACTGTCTGGTAAGGAAAATACAGAAACTTTGGGGGTCTCTGCAAATATTTTGGAACTCAGGATATCATGTATGTCTGTATTTTGTGATCGGCCTGACTGGCTAGAACTTTGGGCTGACACAGAGCTGAAGGATGCACAAGAAAAACTGAAAGGGGAGCTTGAAACAGAGAGAGCCTGGACAATCAATACAAAAGCAGATTTTTTGTCCACCTTTAATAGTCAGTTGGCTTCAGAAAATGCTCATACAAATTTTGTGTTCTCAACACGGGAGGATTATAAGGCTCCCTCAGGGGCAGAATCTGTAATTGCAACTACATGGGCTGTGGTAAATCGCTGTCGTACTTTGCCAAAAGCTTTTCTGCGCTTTAAGTTTGTCAGATCTGCTGCGGCTCCAATCTTGGCAAAGTATCTTGATTTCCTGCTTCAGCGGTGTCAAGAAGCTGAAGCTTTGACTGCTTTGGCAGATGATGAGGCTATGGCAAAAGTTGCCATCTCCATCAATGCTGCTCGGTACTGTGAGTACATTGTGAAGGAATGGTGTGAGGATATATTCTTTTTGGAGCTTCAGCTTTCCCAATGGAGGGAAGAAACTGGAACAGACATAATGGCAGGTGTGCATTCAGAAAAACAATTAGGAAACATCCTTGACCCGAATGGCTCTGTTTTTCATAAAGAAATTGAAAACTTCAAGCAATTTCAAACAGAATGGATTGCAAAGTTCATGACAGTTATTTTAAGAGGATTTCATGCTCGTTGTCGTGAATATGTACGGAACAAGAAACAATGGCAGGAAAAAGTTAAAGAATCAGCAGAAGAGATCAAGACAGCTGATGGGATTGACAACGGAGACGGTTCTGAAGTTTCTATATCGTTAGCCTTGGTTGATGCATTAGATGTGCTGCAAGGTCAACTAAAGAACTTGAAACAGGTCCTCAATGATGTTGATTTTATGGATCTCTGGCGAAGCTTGGCCAGTGGTTTAGATCAATTTCTTTTTACTAATATCCTTTTGAGCAATGCTAAATTTTCAAATTATGGTGTTCGCCAGTTTGAGGCTGATATGCATGCATTGTTCCACATCTTTAAGCCATTCTGTGTTCGCCCTACAGGTTTTTTCCCACATCTAAGTGATTCATTAAGGTTGCTAGCCATGTCATCTGCTGATGTAAAGCATCTATTGAAAATATTGCATGGTCCATCTTTAGCCATTAAAGATGACAAGGATGATCCTAAATTGAAATGCTTAAGACAGTGTGGAATACGTAAAATATCTGCAGGAGATGTTGAAAAAATTCTAAGACAGCGGATACTGATGGTGTGACACTACATTTTTCTGGTTAAACTAAATTATTCAGTGCCATTCAGGCTAATGTTGTCACGATTTCTCATTTTTCACAGATACAGAGAATGTTTTGGATAAGAATAATGAATATGAATGCAGCGATTGTTTCTTTGAGCATCATTTCTCTTTGTACCATTTTATGCTTCTCTATTTGCTCTTTGTTTGTGGAAGTCCATTTGGTGAGATGCATGTATTTCTCCAGTGTGAACTCACCTGTGTTCATCGTATTATCTTGCTGTTTAATGTTTAACTGTAGCATACCTATTTTCTGATTGTATTATCTTTTAGCTCCTGTCTTAAATGATATGCCATAGATATTGAAAATGGAATTCAGTTTCTTTGGTTGGAAATATATGACTCGACCATTGTAGGTTTGGGACGAATAATGGGTGGTGTGAACAAAAGCACCGAGATGGAATTCTACAGAATCTGATGCTCGAACAATAGGCCTGAGCTTTGATGAAAGGGTGGGGGTCATTGGAACACAATGATGAAAGTTTAACCAGGCTTAGGATTAGGATCCTGATGTGCAATCCCTTCAATTTGTGGAGAGATTGGTTGGAACTGCGACATGGTGTTGTGCTGAGGCACAACAACTAGGTTGGTTGGAAGGTGACAATGGCGATGCAGCAGTCACAGTGGGCGCTTAGTTGATGTAAATAACGACTTGATCAAGTGGAAACAATTCTTGTGACATTTGTAGGTTACTCAGGTGATTAAATGTGATGCATATTCACACATCAAGTGGGAACATGAAATAACAAAGTGACAACATGAAACAGATAACAAGACCAGTGCACAAAAGAATGAGCTACAAAGAGTGGTATAGGTTGAAGCAATGTGAGGAATTTTTGTGGCTCAGTATTGTCAGGATAGTTGTGGATGAGCTTGATTTCTTGTGATAGGTGAAGGTTACTTAGGTGATTAAGTGTGATGCACATTAACACATTAAATGGAAACATGAAATAACGAAGTGACAACCCACAGATAACAAGACCAGTGCACAAGAGATTGGTTTAATTCTACATCTATTCCTAATACAGAAGAATGGGCCCCAAAGAATGACATAGGTTGAAGCAATGTGAGGACTCATTGTGGCTCAGTATTCTGAGGACAGTGATGAATGAGCTTGATCTCAAGATGATTAGAGCAAATTCTTTTCTCTTCATTTCCATATGAGATGACACATACACACCCACACAGACATGCGCGCGTATGCACTAAGAGATAAGAGTGTCATTTAATGAGGCAATTACAAAGTTGATTTGACCTGTAACAAACTCTTGTGATCCCTGGAAATTAATCGATTGTTTCTATGTTGATCTCCAAGGTTGGCATAGACTTGGTGAACTTTGTTCACCTTGAATGGTGAACATATTGCAATTCACTGGTAAGATTTTGTGAAGGTGGTTGAAGAATCTGGAGTTGATGAGCATGGTTGGATGCATGTTGATTTGTTCAAGGTGCTGTAAGGATATTTTGTCAATGAAAGGTTGATGGCATGTTGGAGATCAGACATATGTTTTAGTTGCGTTGGTGAGTGCGAGTGCGCTGAAGAACAATAGTCAATTGCAAATTGAATCACATGATGAAACCTAATGAGGGCAGACTCTAGGGCACTCTAAACGCTCTAAGGGCTTGTCATTGACTAGAATCATGTGAAGGCATGGATCACGAGTCCCCTTTCAACTAGAAATGGCCCCCATTGCAGTAGAGGTGGAAATGTTGGTCTCCAAAGTGGCAGAATTGGATGTTGAAGCGCAAATATTTAAATCATTGTCTAGCAACGAAGGAAACTTGTGTTGCACTTGCTCAAGTGTGAAGTACTATGCACATGCAGGAAAGTGACTTGCTTTGATAGTGTAGTAGTTTTGTAAGCTTCTGTAGCCGTGACCTACAATCTTGTTCATGACTTCATCAGGGATAGCTGGTGTGTTGAATTTAGGATCAATGTCGATTACAGGATCTAAAAGTGTCATGCTATACTCGTAGCATTGTAAGGTCGTGGGAGCTTGACATGGAAAACTGCTTGCATGTAGAGCTATGGAGGCAAATCAATCGTGAATGCATTAATTGCCACGCTATTTATTGATAGTAGGCGGACTGTATCAAAGTGCTCTGAGTTTTCCATGTGGACCTTGGAATATGTCTTTCTGAATGTGAAGCCAAACTTTGTCATCAATTTGGAGTTGCGAGGGACATGATGCTTGTCATGTCACTGTTTGTTCTTAGTTGAATTTGGTCACAAAATTAAATCAACTTGGCACTAAACATTTTATATGTATGTGACAAAATTTTTGGCTTTGTCAATTTCTTTCTATGTTGAGGTGAAAGTGCTTTTAGCAAGTCGTGCTAGATAAGGAAGGACTAGGGGGCTATTTGTTGGAAGCCAAAGCAAACTTTGAATGGGATTTGCTGCATTATGCTATGTTGCACAATTGGAAATTTCTCATCACTGGTGTGAGGGTGCTTTTAATTGTATGACAAGAGTGTGGTTGACAACTATAATTTGTCTGTTGGTCTAAGCGTGAAAGGATGTGGATAGCTTAGCCCTTGTATCCAAGAGACCCCAAAGAGATTACTAGAAAGTGGAGAGGTACTTAGGATCTCTATTTCTGATGATGGATATCAACAATCCAAAGTTGACCCAAGTGTACTCAAAGAAATGTCAGGAAGTATCATTGGCTTAGCTAGTCTTACAATAAATCATGATTGCCATCTTTGAGAACTGATTGACCACGATGTACACTGCATCATGGTTATGTTGCGTGTGTTGAATTTTCTACAATAATGCTTAGTAGAAACTGATCGTCTGATCTGATAATTACTATCCAATGATTTTCAATCAAGTTATCTTATGTCACAAATATCATTAAGCAATTACATACATAAAATATCAACTGTAATGCAGTGAAAATAGTAGGATCAAAAGAGACGGCCATGCACAATAGAGACTACAAATTTACTCAAGGAAAACCCAACCTTGGGAATAACTCAACAACTTTTCTTCTTAGGAGAAATTGTTCAAGAGTATTCTAGAAATCTGTGCCAAAATCTCAGTCCAAGATACTAGTCAAACCTGATCAAAATTCCAGCTTAGTCAATGCTGGTCAAACCTCCCAAATAGTCAATTCTGGTCAAATTTCGGGCTGGTAAACTTATCTCCTGTGGTCAACTTCGGACCTACAGTTTACCCCTGTGGTCAACTTGGACCTGTGGTGGACTTCCTGTGGTCAACCTGTAATAAATTCTGTGGTCAAATAGTCCCTTTTCTGCAGTCAAACCTGTTCAGATTCTTGGTCAAACACAGCCAGAACCTTGTTCAAACAAAGCAGGTCAAAATTGAGTCAAATGGCAACTTCAGCTCTCAATTAGCAAGTCAACGGTCAACTTTAGTCAAACTTCAGAATTAGTCAAAACTATGTAAATTTGTCATTCTTCTGGTCCCATTTGTGGTTGTTAGATCAGATATTATTGGATGATCCAAATTGCTCAAGGTGGAGGAGCCACGTGTATTTATACTAGTCAAACGGGGTGGACTTTGACCAAGTGTCACACCCATTCATTTGTGGGGCTGTCTTCACACTTTGGGGCCTACATGAATCCCAAAAATGATAATTTTAATTTTAATTTCCATAATTTTTCTTGGCCAACTTAGGGGGCCTCTTGGCATGCAGGAATACTTCCCAATGCTACACAAAAATCAACACTACCTCTTAGTGAGGGAGGTATTCTCTGCAACAGATTTCTCCTTTGCTGAAATTTTTCTTCCTTGAGAAAAGTTCATGAGCTTGTCATGTTGATGCGTGTCTATAAGATAACTCCATCATGGAGTGGGCAATGTAACTCCTCGTATGTATGTTAGTATCCAGGGCATTTGGCCAAAGTCCTTTATGGATTTTGAGCCAAATGTATCAATCTCCTATGGTCAAAGTCCTTTATGACCTAGCCAAGTCCTTCTGGCTTCTCAAGAGAGAATTTTCCTTTGGGCCATTCACCTTTCTGGTTAAAGTCCTTTATGATCTAGCCAAGTCCTTCTGGTAGCCAAGCCCTTCTAGCTTGAAAGGTGAATTACATCTATCTCCTTTGGTTGACCTAGCCATGTTCTTCTGACTTCTTAGGATGAAGTGACTTGGCCATGTTCTCTGGCTTCTCATGTCTTGGATGAAGTGACTTGGCCAAGTCCTTTTGGGTTCTTGAAGCCACATTGCTTCATGACTTGTGATATTCTTGCAAAGACTCACTTCACCTCCTGAGACATATCTCAAACAACATCCAACTGTATAACACAGGCACCACATGCCTTGCTGTCATGCCTCAGCTCAACCTTATACTGGTTCAGGGCATTCACTGCAAAGCAAATATTCGGCCTGGTGTTTACCAATCCAATCAACTGCCTGTACATTGTGGGATTCACCAAATTTGAATCTCCCAATCCGAGAAATAGTGTATCTGCCAGAATCCTTCATTTCAATCTCTGAGGCCAAACTCCCGCTGACACTGAAGCAGGTCTTCTGGTAGTCCTAGCTGCTTTCTTTGTCGCGGAAGCAAATCCTCCTACCACTACTGCTACCTCTGTCACGCAAGCAAGTCCTCTTGCTGTAGCTGCTCCCTTTATCACGTAAGTACTGCTATGGTCTCCTATGGGAAGTCACATTGCTTTTGAGACCTTCTGTCTCTGAGCATCTAGCCTAACAATGTCAATCCTTTGGAACTAGAAGCTCTTCCTGTTGTCAGACATGATCCTGGATGTTAATCTACACAATTTCTTCCTTTCAAACACCAAACATTTTTAAGAATCTGACCATTTGTGTAAGGAGCAAAAATCTTTTCGTAGTCCACTCCCTTTTACTGGGAGAATACTCTTGTCACAACCTTGCCTTGTACTTCCTGATGCTGCCATCTACTGCATGAATCATTGCCTTGGCAGGCTTCATGATGTAACTGCAAACCTCATTCAAGAGGCCATGGAAGAAACAATTATAACCAAGCAAAGTATACAAAGACAGAGGCTGACCAAGGAATAAAATAATAATAATCAAGAGAGAAAGATACGAGGTACTTATCTTTTAATAACGAAAGAAACTACTTAGGGTTGCAGGGAAATGTCAACTCCCTTTTGATCCTTGCCTCCTTAATAAAGTCCATTTGTAATTTTATCAAGCTTAGATTCCTTTGTCTTCTTCTGAGGTGGATGCTCATTCTTGTCCTTAACATCAGCTGCTAATGACCTGTAAGAGCTACGGTTTCTTCATTCAAAGGCTTAACAATAAGCTAGCATCAACACCAAGTCTACTCTTCGATCTCCTACTTGCATTCCACATACTATCAGGGAGATTACACAAGCTCAGATCTGAGGCATGCAACGGTCTTTGAAATTTGTTGAAGTTTCCTCCTATTTCAAGAGAAATTCCCTGTATAATTTTCTGATGAACTCCCACGATGCTTGGGTTCTGAAGTGATCAACTGAAAATGACACTATGCTAGCTTTTTAAAGGCAACTAGAGGAACAGTACAGTGCTGGCCAAGAATGGCAGTCTTCAACATGTCTGAAACATCATGAATCTTCTGCTTCCAAATCTGATCATATTTGGGAAATGCATGAAACTGGTGAAGCTGGTGTGTATTCCTAAACTGTATATAGATGTGCTCTGAATTGCACCAACAGTTTTCTAAATGTGTGCTTCAAACTCTCGACAGAGATTCAGAGATGACCAGCTGGATTGTGCCAAGTGCTGCAGGTGCATATCATGGGATGCTAAGTCATGTACAAGTTCTGGGGAACCTCCTAGAATTTAAGAAGATTGACATTACTGGATACCTTGACAAATCTCGATAAAAAACTCAAAAAGAAGATTGCTACCCTTCAGTTATCAATATGCCCTAATAGGAATACCTCTGCCCACAGAATCCTCGGCCTCTCTAGGACAAACAGACTCTCTCAAACAGACTTACATAGGTCTCTTCTTTGCTGTGGCCCAGACTAGGGCACACACCAGTCCTCTTCTAGGGCTAGTTACCATAAACTCAGACTAGACCTTGATCAAACCATAGAAAAACCTTGGCCTTCTTTAGGGTGGCCTCCTCATGCTAGTTGTGGTTCTCCTCTTGTCAAGAGCATCTTGAAAACCAATCATGTGCCTAGAGGCACCACTATCCACTAACGAGATATTTCTGCCATTTGTAATAGTGCCTGAGAGAGCAGAAACATAAATCTTTTTCTTAGTTCCCTCTGACTCTAGAAGAGCTTCCTTCTGAAGCTTGAGAACATTTGGTAACAGATCAAAAGAATAGTCAAGCTGTTGAACACTTGTCTCTTAGGCTGACTTAGTGACTGCTCTTTCCAACAAGGCTTTGATGCCATGCTAAATTTTCTACAATAATGCACAGTAGAAACTGATCTTCTGATCTGATAATTACTTTCCAGTGATTTCCAATCAAGTTATTTTATGTCACATATATCATTAGGCAATTACACACAGAAAATCTCAACAGTAGTGCAGTGAAGACAGTAGGATCAAAAGAGACAGCTAGGCACAATAGAGACAACAAATTTACCCTGGGAAAAACCCAGCAACTTTTCTTCTTGGGAGAAATTGTTCTTCAGCAATATTTACAATTCAAGAATATTCTAGAAATTTGTGCCAAAATCTAAGTCTAAGATACCAGTCAAAAATGGTCAAAATTTCAGCTGATTCTAAGCTGGTCAAATTTTGGGCTGGTCAACTTATCTCCTATGGTCAACTTTGGACCTGCAGTTGACCCCTGTGGTCAACTCGGACCTGTGGTTGACTTCCTGCAGCCAACTTGCAGTTGAACAGTCCCTTTTCTGTGGTCAAACCTGGTCATATTCTTGGTCAAACACAACAAGAATCTTGGTCAAATGGTAGCTTCAGCTTAGTGAAATGGCGGCTTCAGCTTGATCAATCAGCAAGTCAACAGTCAACTTTAGTCCAACTTTGGAATTAGTCAAAACTCTGTAAATTTGTCCTCTTTCTGCTCCCACATATATTTTCTAGATCAGAGATTATTGGATGATCTGAATTGCTCAAGGTGGAGTCACATGTGTATTTATACTAGTCAAATGGGGTGGACTTTGACCAAGTGTCACAGCCATTCATTTGTGGGGCCGACTTGACACTTGGGGGCCTACATGAAGCCCAAAAATAATAATTTTAATTTTAATTTCTATAATTTTCCTTGGCCAACTTAGGAGGCCTCTTGGCACGTGGGCACTAGGAATACCCCCTGATGCTACACAAAAATCAACAGTGTGACCATGAAGCTTGTTAGAAAATCCATGGAAACATATTCCTAGGGATACAAAGGAATTTGTAAGGGAGTATGGATCCTTGCTTCATGTTGGCCAACTTAGTGGTGGCATAGGCAACACAACCTTTGATATACTTCTCCATGCTGTTGTGGAGGTGAGGCTAGTAGATATACTTTTATAACATGGCAAAAGTCCTCTGAATGCCAAAATGACCAGTTTTCCTGGAATAAGGGAGATTCCTAGATAATTTTTTCATGCTTGGCCCTCATTGAGTCGCAAGGTTTTCCAAGGCAAAATGACTAGTTGCACAAATGAAAATCTAGGTATTGATAGCCTTGGAGGAGATCAACACATTTTGGATTAAATGTGGGATTTGTGTGATATTGTTGAGGCTAATCACGTGTCTAATGTTCCAATGTCTACAGTGGTTAGTGCCACATGCATTGGTGCGTTGAAAAGTGTAACTAGCTTCGGTCTTTATAATGACGTGTAATTATGATTTTATGTAATTGATGTAAAGAAGAAAATAAAATTATTTTTGTAATGCTTGTCTCATGGGTTTCATGAGCAAGGAATTTTATTTTTAGTTAAGGCTCCCATTGTGAGCCTTTAGGATTAGTCATCATGTCATAAAAGTCTATAGAGTCAATGTCAAAGATGAAAGACCCACTTGGGTATGTTACACATTGTAAAAGAGAATTTATTCATCTCATAAGCCCTCCAAGACCTTGTCACAAACATCCCTTGAAGTCAGCCTTAAGAAGCTTCTAGTAGGACATGTTGGCCTAGGCAACAGTACAAGTCGACTTATTTTGGATGCATTGACCACTATATAGAGAAAACTCGACGCTCATTTGGAGACAAGAAATTCGATCAAGCAATCTGCAATAGGAAGAGGTGCGAAGATAATAAGGAGTAGTCTCATAATCAGTGAAGTGAAAGGCAAGAAGAGTGAGGAGGTTCAACACTGTTTTGGGTAATTTCTCCTCACACTTGTGGTAAAAAGTTAGGGTTTTTGCAATAGGGATATAATAATCTCTAGAGAAGTCAATGAGGAGCCATCAAGCATCATTCTTGCTAGCTGAAGCCTCAAGGAGGAATCTCCAAGTCAAGCAAAGAAGAAAGGGTCTCCAAATTATCTCAATTCAAGTTCACACGTGGGAATCACAGAAGTACAATTGGGCTGAGAATTATAGGACTGTGGTAAGAGGCTTAAGTTAGCAGTACTAGAAGCTAGTTTGACCAAGTGTTGACTTGGGCAAGAAAGAGAAGCAGTGAAAGGGATCTTGTGACTTGGTCTTGGGGAGGTCAAATAGGTCAAGGGTCTTGGTCTTTGTATTCGTCAATTGAAGTCTCTGTATGAAAAGAATTCGTTTGGGTTTTCCTCTCAAGTTGGAGAGGTTTTGGCCTTGGCTGATTGCCTATATTCTGTGTCTCTTGTCTCTTTATTGTTTATGCTTTGGTAGCTGTTTGATGAAGAAGAACACTATAATAATCTAACTAAAGAGAAGATCATAATCTAATGAAGTAAAAAGCATTCACAGGCAGTTATCAGAAGAAGAGAAATCACCTAATTGCTATGCCCTAGATTTCTCAACATGGTTTTAGAGCTAAGGTGTTGAAGTCAAGGAAGGGCATCTTATCAAGGGACACTCAAGGATCAAAATCTCGAGAAGGACATCAAAGCAAATCTAAGAAGATCATCTTGGATTCAAGATCTACAAACAAGTATCAAGATTCAAAACCCTAGATCGAAGAAGAAGTCTACACCTGTAGAAGTCTCGAGATCCTCAAGTCATCAAAAGGACCACAAAGACCCTACTCAAGATGAAGGGACTTATAAATCAAGTTTCTTACTAGAGAAGCAAGATCAAGGACGTTGTCATCATCTTCAGAAGTTCTAAGGCAATTTCCTCTTGTTGAAGCAAGGACCTTACCATTGTAGAAGATCATCCAAGAAGCATCAAGAAGTCATCATTGATCATCATCAACAAGGACATCACCATCAAAGGATCCAAAGTGATCTCCCTCCTTGGAGGGTCAAGGATCATTCTTGAAGAGAACTATCTTCACCAAGGAGAAGCTCTCTAATAACTATATCATCATCAAAACTCAAGGAGGCAACAAGTTGAAGAAGCATCTTCACAAGTAAGTATATTTATGTTCGAATTTGTCAAAATGTCTTTTTGCAAGGAAAGCAACAAATTGTTTGGGGCTTCAAACTATCTTGCATGGAAGAAGAGGACATATTTGAATCTCATTGAAAATGAGGTGATGGATCATGTCAAAGGCTCTATCACCAAACCATCGAAGGGAGATTTTCAAGCACTGGCAAAGTTTATGAATGGGGAAGTGAGGGCTCAAAGGATTCTCATAGAATCCATCAAGGATCCCCTCATTCCATATGTATCTAAACTCGACACCTCAAAAGAAATATATGACAAACTGGTAGAGTTGTCTTCTGTAAGCACTGCAGGAGAAGTTATCTGTCTAAGGAAACAACTCTACAAGCTAACGATATCAAAAGAAGAAGGGATAGCCTCATACTTTATGAGGATATATGAAGTAAGGGATCAACTTCAAGATCTGGGAGAAATAATGTCTGACAAGGAGATGACCACTTGAGTACTAAATGCACTACCAGAGGAATGGGGTAACTTTACTTCAAGCATTTATGGGAAGAAAGAAGCTATTCCATTCCAGGATCTATGGTCTCTATGCAAAATCGAAGAAACCAGACAGAAGGCAAAAACTGATGTAGGATCCAGCGAGCAAAATCAAGCATATGCTGCTATGGCAAAGAGAAGAGGAAAGCTTGGGAAATTTGGTCCTCAGGAAAAAAAGAAGAACCTGGCTAAGGTTCAATGCTATGGATGTCAAGAATATGGGCATTACAAAAGTGATTGTCCTAAGCTCAAGAAGGACAATAATAAAAGAGGAAGAGAAGAAGCTCATATCACGGAAGAAGTGGAGGAAGCTGAAAATAAAGTCCAAGAAAGAGGAAGTAAGAGATCTCTACTATGATTGAGATAGTCTTTCTCAAGTGTGTCATCAAGAATTCCAACTTGTGGGAATTCATGGGATGATGACAAAAGAGGTGAAGCAGATCAAGGGTTTGAAGTTCTTTCAATCAAGGAAGTTGCTGAGAGAAGTCTAGATGACCTAAAGGAAAATGAGGTATGTATGCTTATATTCGATATTGTAGAGTCATGTCATATGGTTGCAGGTAACATGGATAAATGCTCTATCTCGTGAGCATGATCAAAAGAAAGGATCTCCTCCCTTGAAAGGATGCAGGAAGGCATGGGTCACACATTGTCTAGATGAAATGTTAAATTGGCAACTAGGGCCAAACTCCATGTGGGTCAGCTTATTTATGGCAGCTGATATTTTTATTGGATCCCTCTCGTCGAGAGGTGTAGGATCGATCTAAAGATCATCCGATTCCGATAAGTATTTATGGAGATATTAATTAAATTTGTTTATGTAATTATTATCAAGCCGACCAGCTCTTATGTAGGCTCTAGAAGCCCAAACGTCATGTCTATTCATCATCCTCTTTTAGTATAAATAAGAGAGGATTTGGAGTCATTAGAATAACACATTTTCTTCAAGTGATCTCCTCCTCTCCACGTCTTGGGTTATTGGTGAAGGAGAGACACTTAGAAGAATACGTTGACCTTGGATGATGCCCCAGCTGCTGTACGTTGTTGAAGGAGATCTGACCGCAGTAAAGGAGGCCTCATATGCAGCTAAAGGGAAGGCCCTATCCGCAACAAAGGAAGGCTTGGATAAGAGTAGATCCGCAGACATTGAGGAGACCCTATACGTAGTTCAGATGATGCCCTATACGCAGTTGAGATGATGATCTAGCAGCAGTTCAGCTGTGCCCTAGCCGCAGTTCAAATGTGCCTTAGCCGCAGTTAAGGGAAGGCTCCTATCCACTAACTAGAGAAACTCCATTACACAATCAAGGCAGGCACTCATACGCTGTCCCGGAAGGCCCAACACGCAGTCAATGGTACAGCCTTGAACGCAGTCAAGGGAGGCACTCATACGCTGTTTCAAACAACCCTAAAACAGTCATTAATGGAGGCTATTATACACAGTCCAAGCAGCCCTAAATGCAGGCAATGGAGACACCTAATATGCAGTCAATGAAGACATCTAAGAGCAGCAAGGAGAACTGTTTTGTTGTAGGTGACAGCATAAGGATAAACGTTGTTACATATCTCAGATTTGAGTATAGTTTCATGATGAGTAAGTGCTGTCATAGAAGAACCTTAGACAACATGGATTTGATAAATGGGGCAGCCTCTAGGATAAGCTGTTCAAGGGTAAAGAGGGTTGCACTAACAGTGTTGGAACCTCACTGTGATCAATGAACAGCTCAGTGATATTTTGGTATAGCACCGAGATGATGGGCATGGTGATGGAAGATGCAACATGATTAATGAGACTACATAATAATGTAAAGGGTAGCATCATCAGTGAGACTGCATAGTGATGTATGGACAGCATGAAGTAGATCAGGGGCAGCAAATGGACGAGATGCAGAACGATGATAGGTGAAGGAGTCAC
>APFE030694505.1:0-18052 GCA_000404065.3 Pinus taeda
TTATGACGATGGCGGACCATCGATATGAGAATAGAAGTAGTCAGGCGGCTGCAGCTGCAGAGAAAAATGACGGGACGGTGAAGGATTCCTCTTCATTTTTAGGGGTCTCAAATTGTTCGAAGCATCCGTTTATGTGTAGCGTTGTTTGGTACTGTTCTTGGTTTTTAAACACTGTCCAATCTTAGGTGGCCATTGGGTGACTCTATTTATATGCATTTGTAACACTTTCGTAAGGTTGTTTTAGAATTCAGCTGTCCTAGATGACCAGATTTCACAGTCAACAAACTGTCTGTTTTGGTGTTTGCCGTGTCAACATGGAAAAAATAAATAAATGAGAAAATGTTCAAAAAGAATGGAAGGACATATACCGTGTCAACAAATTAACTAAGGTATTGTCAACAATGAAGAATGTGTTTCTAAAAATGTTTGCTTACTTGTGGGTAGGGGAAAATTATGCATAAGGCATGATGAATGAATATTGGAAAATTAGAAATTTTTGAGATACATGCAACATAGATTTGAAAACTCTTTTAGAAAAAACTTGGGAATTCTGTGTGGAAAAAAGTAGCTTGCATGGGTTAATAAGTGCTCATTTTGAGTTATGTAGAAGTGTTAAATTTATATGGATAATTATTTCTCACAAATTTTCTACCTATAAAATTTGATTATTTTGTTGGTTTAATTTTTTATGAAGTTCTAGTTATAGTTATGAAATTTGGGCAGTAGTATTATGTATAATGAATGATTTCATTGTTATGCCTCTCACTCTCATTACTTAAAGGGTAGCTTCATAGTAGGTAGTTGTGGCTTGGTGCTATGGAGCCATCTTACTTATTATGAAAACTGCATAGGACCATTAGCCTGAAGTTTACATGGGATGTACATATATGGGTGTATGAGACATCTAATAAATCTAAACGTAATCATCATTATGAAACATATGAAACCTATGGTTAACTCGAAAATCATTCATGCATAAGACCATGGTACATGAGAAATTAGTATGGTATAATCTACAGTTCGAGTTATCTATGCTATATATTGATACTAGTTAGTTCATCCTACATGTTGCTTAAAAGAAGGGACCTCGAAGAAATTTGTAGGGTGCATACCATGATGCATGACTTTCTCCAAGTTGGGAGCTTGTTCTCATCTAAATTTTCATTGTACTTACATGCTTGTGATAACCACAAAGAAATCTTAATGTTTAAGAAGCCTTGGAGCTAGTATGCTAGTTGCCTCCTGAATGGACAAGAATATAATATTATATCAACCATAAAAGGTTCAATAATATGGCAATTAAAAAGAAATGTGAACGTAAGGCACTCTTCAATTCCTCATTAGGAAATTCTCTTACTTATTAAATTTTCATTAAGGATATGGGTATGCTTAGGTGCATGTTTGTGTTATTAATATTCACAATAATGGTTAGGACTACATGAAAATACATTATAATATTATTGAAGTCACCTGAAATACTCTTGTTCTTGTGGAGAATTGAATCGAGGAATGAGGTAAATTATTCTAAGAGGTGGATAGCATGGACAAATTCACAACTATAATGCAAGCAAATTGATACCTCTACAGGTGTTATAAAGGTAATTAACTAAGAAAATAATTGATGTATACTACACTTACACCTTGTCATTGATAACTTTACATGTTGTTACCATAGTGTGGAGGAACATGCTTAATATCCATGAGTTATACCATGCAAGCACATCTGTGTGCAGTATTAGAGACTTGTAGGAATAATGCATTTATTGAATGGTTAATGGTGGGATGGTCTTGATATTATGCATCTGTATAAGAAAGAGTCTTGAGTCTAGATCAAGCTATCTATGCATATGTTGTTATGTACCAATAGTAAATAGGCGAAGTGTGGATGACTATGTGAAAACTCAGATTGGACTACAAAAATAATTTACAAATGGTATAATTGCGATAAACATATTATACCAAAGTAAAGGATGGTGAAAGCATGTTATAGTATAAGGACTATATAATTCTACAAATTGTTGTCAAATTAATGCTGGATTAATGCATCTCCTTACAATGTGACCCATTCTTTGGGTGGAAGAAGTATGGTCAACAGGAAAAATTAACTTAAACCGATTTCTAGAACATATGCATCTTTTGAAAGATATGCATAATAGAGTATCCTTTAGTGCAAACCATGAAGTAGCACAAATGGTATGAACCCTTGAGTCAATTAAATCATATTTAACGATATATTTAAAATAGATTGATATCATTATTTGCACCATGAAATTTTGAGAGGACCTCTTATCAGATTACATTGATAAGGTGTTCGGACAACATAAGGAAATATTGTGTGATTAAAACAAGAATTCATAAACAAATAACTCAGCTTTTGGTAAAGGGTGACTTAATGTTAAGAATGAGCTAACATGTAAATACCCTAAGATCGTAAACACCTACAACTACAAGGAGTTTAGGATTGTAAGTAGTAAAAACTTTCATGTATGACTACACAGAATTATGCATGGTCAAGAGGCCGTTGAAGCATAAATAGGGTGATGGTAAAACATATTAGGTGAATTAATTATCTCACGAATATTAAACTTAAACAAATATGAGTTAATAATTTTATTTAGAACATTAAGCAAAAGGTATGCATGAATCTAATAAAATGCGATTGAAATTGTAACTACATGACATCTCGAATTGACTTACACATAACATAAAAACTTTCTTAATTACATAGATGAACCATGAAAAATGAATTTTGGTATGATACTAACATAGTGGAAAATATGTGGATAAAGTTTATGTCATGCAGTTGATACCATGAGGATGGTATTATAAGTTGTACCACAAGTGGACTATGTACAACAGTAATACGGGACCATATGAATACATATGCTACAAGGTTGAAAAATGAAATGTGTATTGGTGTGTATAACATACCTTGTGTGCAAGTATGTAGTAGTCATTGAATGAATGTCTAGCCAAGTAAACAAATTTAGACGTTAACCAAAGCTATTCCAAACAGATTATTGATATTTGATAACTTAGCTACATAACTACAGTTGCCATTACAAAAAATTAGTATAACATGAAAAAATGTAAATGTGTAATTTATGGATATTTACAATAACAACACCGTGAAATTTTCCTCTACACTTAGCTTTAGCCACAAGGCAAATGAGTCCATCCACTACTAGTAAAAAATTTAAATGGGACCCATTTATTAGAAAAACAAAGGATGTATATTAAATACACCGCATCACCAAATTCACGAAGTCAATCCCAAAGTCCAAATGAATCAAGAGAATTTTGATGGATATCCATGTAACATGATCATAGGCCTTAGAGAATTTTTTTTGATGACAACTCCATTTAATATGAGGGATTTTATACTATGAGGCCCTTCTTGATCCACTCCTATAACCCCTATAGCCTCATAGATCTATCTGCCTTTAAGTAAACCAAATTGTTCATTTGAAATAGAGTTTGAAAAAAGAGGCTTTAGCCCTCTATCAATGATTTTGGAAATAACCAAACTATCTTGAGGTTCACTTCAAAGCCTTGGGAATTCAAAAATCCATTGTTTAGGTTATATGACGATGTAACATACCCCCTAAGCCTAATGTGTGAATTAGCTACTAGGTTCCCATTTCTTAAATTTTGCTTGAGTTAAAGTTAAGATTTAATCAATCGTCACAAGTAATACATACAAATACTTATAATACCCAATACCCATGTTCTTCAAATTATGACAACATCAAAGAGAGGAGCCATACCCCTTGAGTACCATACTACAACTCCTCCGACGCTTTACTCGATTCATGATGTGGACTCTTAGGTTCAATAAATAGAACCTTAATAAAAGCGTCCAATTCAACCATTATACACGTATTATAACTCAAACGAATGATCATCCAAGGTCAACATTATGCTTAAAGAAATGCCTCCTTTTTTACCTCAATATCAGCATAAATGAAACTTCAACATAATTATTTTAAAGCTAGTATTCCCCATAATGCAATCACAATCATATTGCCACAGTCGCATGTAATGTTAGCATGTTTATCTTAGGGATTCATAATTCATAACATATATAACCTGCACCATATCTTATACCATAGTTACCCAATTTATATAGTTGACTCAAGCACGATTATTCACTATCTCAAACAAAAGACAAGATAACACCAATATTGCGTAAGATCCACATATTATGTTTCTTTAATAACCTTAAGTGCAATTGAAATTGTATGCAGTTTCTATCACATATGCTCATATATAATAAAATAATGCCCATAGCTAACATAAGAAAATCTACTTATTCATAGCAATCATATGTACATTATTCAATCAATTGATATGTAAAAACAACATAAGCAATTTCTCTTATATGCTTTAGAATTTACAATATAGAGTAAGAGTAAACATTTAAACATCCCATGTGACCAGATTATTTAAAATGATACCACTTGGGAAAAACCGAGCACCTCCACCTAATCTAGAACTCTCTTCCACGAGTTCAGCCTCGAGTCGAGAACTCTTGCCATGTATCAACTCCCTCCTGTTGATCTCTGCAATGGGTATTTAATAACCTCTTTCATGATATGGTTTCCATTAGAGGTGTCCTGCTTTTCTGGATCTTTCTTATACATTTGCCTAGGATTTTCCCATTAAATCTCGCCTTTTTCTCCCGTGAGGCTTTTCTTCATAAAAACTTGCCTTTAACTCCTACAATGCTTTTATGTTTTTTATTAACATGGCCTCTTTCTCCAGCTAAGTATCTTAATGGATATTTATCTCCAAATCCATTAAGCTCTTGTAGATTTGGATCTAGAAGTATTATCATGAAAGAATTATCCATTCCCATTAACCAATGGGGTTTGGCAAGAATCTCATTTCTCGATCTCTCACTTTTCCAAGTGATTAATTATTTTATTTATTTCATAATAAAGTATTTACTTTTCTTGTTACACATTAGTCCTAGTTTTTCTTAGCTTAGGTTAGAAAAGTTTTACATACAAGGAATGAATGTTACATACTACCCCCCTTAAATTTACAGTGTCCTCACGGTATTACTACATTTTACAATATTATTTCCTAATTCACTCATAGTTGTATCTAAATTTACAGGCTCCCATGGTTTTTCCATCTAATGGAGACCTTTCAATATCTATCTATCTATCTATCTATCTATCTATCTATCTATCTATCTATATATATATATATATATATATATATGCACATGTTTGTTTCAATCAATTTGTGAGAGATTTTAGATGCAAAAACTCAATGTTGTTTACCATAGTTAATATCATAACTCGATATATAGTACTACTATTTGAGTAGTGACGGGTTATGTTGCTTTCCATTTAAATATGCTTCCTCATGTTCATTATATTGGAAGAAATGCATGTTGTTCCTGTGTGTTCTTCTAATGCTTTTGTGTTCTCGCCAAACACTAGGTTCATGAAGTTCCCGTACATTAATCACAACAAGCCAAACTAGCACATTTGACTAATCAACATGTATAAAATATCATATCAGGTTAGCTCAACATAACCATAAAAATCATATGTACACCTTAATTATAGATCACGTGTAATCCACAAAGATCATACTCATATCACATGTCTACAAAAATGGAATAAAACATTGAAACTTATCCTTGAATCACTTATTAGCTTCTTTCTTTTGTACGCACTTTGGATTGGTTGCCTCACCTAGCAATCTCCAATGCTTGCTCTTCAATCATGTATACATACACATAGTGTGTACTGCACACATACAAGAATATATGCCATGTATCATCATGCACTATATGCATCTATATCGGTATCAGATGTATTTCTTGTACACAGTACTACCTGTACCACTTGTACAACATACCTATTTCCATAACCTCACCAACACGACATATACTTCGTCCACGTAGATTAGTTTTGTGCCCAAAAGAATTCCTTCCATTACTCATATTACATTCAGGTAACTCCACTCAACCCATGTTTGCTTTTTCGATTGGAGAATAAGGAATTCATGGACTTGTTCGGCTTCTGCAACTAGAGCATAATTGATTCTTTTTATTTTATATCTAAGTATTCAAATTCTTTTCCTTAGCTAATCCTTCTTATGTTTCTTGTGGTTGCAAGAAAATTTCAACAATTGATAACATAGATGAAAAATATAATTTTACAAAACCAATAACCTTAAGTTTTTGGATTGAATCTGTCCCATAGGAAAAGTTTTAATAATAGACGAATATGACCTTTGCTTAATCATAAGGCATACTATTCACTATGATAGTTAGTCTAGTATGGATTTCACTGTTATAGTTGAATTTTAATAACACCCTTAACTTTTCTTTTAACCAAAAACATACTTGTTTGTACTCAAAAAGTACTCCTCTTAAACTAATCATGTCATATGATCGATGGTTATTCTTTCTACACTTCCTCCAACACCTTGTTGGCCATGAATCATTCAGTGTATGTCCAAACCCAATTTTACAATTAGTATGTAGTTACATATATTTCTCATACACAGGTTGTGAAAGTTGCAATGTTTTAAATTCTACACAATCTAAGTTTTTAGGCACTATGTGTACCAAGGTGTGATCCTAAGGTATTTACCTCATTAAATCACCCCTGGAAATAAAAGAATAAAACTCATTTATCCATTATCAACAATTGTTATGCTTTCCTCTTCAAACCGGATAACGTTATTAATGCTCTCTCTTAGGTAAACTTCCCAATATTTCTTGGTAGGAAATAGTGGTGCAACATGTGTATTCCAATTGGTATGATTGTGAGTTTATTGATTAGATTGCTAGATCTCAATATATTTGTGCACACCACCTTGATTATGAGTACTAATTAGTCATTATCTTCTAATTTTTAGCCACCAGTTGTTGCCTCGATTTGTTATCCTCTTTCTTCCTTGCGTAGAACATTTTATATGTTACCTTCTACTTGAGTGTGTATTATTTTACTACTAGCTTAAGATACTTTGATTTTGATAGGTTGTATTAATGTGAAAGATTCTCGTTTACCATATATTTATTTGTTAATTCAGATGAGTGATGATCCTAATCTAGTGTACCATTATTCTTACTCATTTGGTTGTTATGAGCTGTTCTCTTTCTACTTCCAGTTCATCCAGCACGACCATATCCAATATTTTTCTCATTTCTATTATTATAAGCATGTATAGTTTGTTTATATAAACACAGAGATCATTGTAATTTTTTCCCTTCCCACAAGAAGTACATTTGCAAGATCTAACATCCTTCTACTGAAATCATATTTCTCTTGTTTCATATTGGAAAGATCCTTATTTATGGGTTGTTATTAACATAAATCCATTTATATTTAGATTGAGATGAACATCCATGACACATTGAAATTGAGTGAACTATTAAGAATGTGCTCTTACGATTAATATTGTCTTTCCACTATTAATCGAGAAGCACTAGTAGTTGCTTCCATTATGTATTTTTACTTTTTGGGTGTCAATCCCATTGACCTACTTATGAAGGTCACAAAGTGGTTCATGTGTGATGTCTTCATGAATACAGTAAGTTGTATTGAATGTGTGCACACTCTTTACAATTCTAACCCCAATTCAGTATAACTTTGAATATATAATTTGTGGTTCTTATTTATTTTAGTTACAGTTATTGTTTTAATCAATCACAATTGTAGGTAAAAACTATGCATTTCCAATGAAATATGCATATAATACTCACTATAGTAATCTGGTAAGGTTAAGTTACCTTCCATAGCACTTTCTCCAACTTGAAAATTACATTCCAACATGTAGATGTACCAATCAAACATTAAGTTGAGAGAAACTTTTTTTTTTCAATACATAGTCATATACAATGACGTGTCCTTCATGAGCTTAATGATTCCTCATGGGAAACTTTATGAATCGATATCAAAATATTGAGAGTTTCTTTTAGGATGGCACCCACTTAATTCACCATTAACTTCTATTAATGTTGATAGTATGTCATGGACTTCTTACCTGTTGATTCATATAGTTTCCATATATCTACTTTCATTTTATATGTTGTCCATGATCTATGGAAAGAAAAATACTTAACATTTTATCTCATAAAGGTTCAACATTTATTCCCTTCACATTTCTATACATATGATCTTTATTCCCTTAAGTTATGTCCTTGACCAGACTATCTTTATCAAAATTAGTTGTATTTTATAAAGCTATGTCCTTCCATAAAACATCATGCAACTCCTAATTTTATTTTAGTATGAGTAGAATAACATGATAACCATATCATCAAATTTTTAATCAAATCACTTATTCCCTTCCTTATTTATACATAAATTTCATTACATAATATATTCATTATTCTTCTTATATATGCACTACCCATTATCAAATTGAATATCTCATTACTACTATGAGTATAACATCCCACTTTCAATGCAATAACAATACTTTCCAATTATTACTAAATTGTTTATTCCTCTCATTCTATCATGACCATTCAAAATATGCATGTATCGTGGTATAGTCGTCCACTCTCACAATAGAATTCAACAATAACTTAAGTTCTGAAAAAGTTTCACACATATACTAACTAGAACTTTAATCTTCACATCATGTGATAAGTAGTCACCATAACAAGTAACTCATTGGGGTTTGAACTTTCTACTTATTAAATAATCATGTTAATTGTTTGATATTTCCTCTCTTTCCTCTTTACTACATTAGAATTATTTTTTTCATTGTAGCCTTTCGAGGTTTCTCCCCAAACATTTCTAATTCTCGCTCCTAGATTCCAATTTCTAAACATTGTGACAGTGCCATGAGTTGCATGGTACCAAAATATTCTAACATCAAAACAAGGAGAAAATGTTGAAATCCATAGTGGAATTTGTCAATTCAACATGTGTATCATAAGTAACTTAGAATTATTTCAGCTAAAAATTTTCACGTGAGCAATGAACTAAGATTCAAATCCCTATTATCTGTACCTAGTGCAAACCATGATCATAATGCATAAGAATTCATTTTTTACCTTCTAGGTTGATGACTTACACTAAATATCTTGATTTCTTAAGTGAATAATCGTTCAAAAACAAGTCACACCCTCACTTGCGATGAGAGAACAAGAGAGCTAAAGTTAAAAATGTTGTTCAATGACTTAGCTTGGACATTGTTTTGGGGTAGAAGATTGTCATGCACTAGTGTTGAAAGACCATACGATAATGGATCATGGTGTATTAATTCTCAGGGGTAGCAACCATCTAGGGTTCAAACCCGATAATACCCTCCTTCTCTGGTCATCAGCTTTGAAGGATAGTGTACGCAAAAAGTTTTTTCGAATATGGCTCTAAGCATTCCAAATTCACATGAGCTAAGTCAAAACCTTCACAGAATGTAATTGATTCTCCTTTTCGGTGCCGAAGATTACAATAGTCACCCTACGACATGCTTTACTCCTTTAATAAGCAACTCCAGCCTCTTTTCTCAGGAAAATTTCCAAGGACAGCAAAGGAAGCCTCCATGGACAACCCCAACATTTCTATTGTATGATTTGATTCGAGGAGCCTGCTAGTCTTTTAATCTCATAAATTCCATGCTTTCTTGTCTTTGGTCTCCCACATTGAGAAGGAGAGCAGAGTTCGAGCATCAGTGTGAGTGGATCCAATGCAGCCCATTCTACCAAGAGATTTTGTCAACAATTAAACACAACGACTTAGCCCTCGACTCTTCTTACAACAACCATACACTATTTTCATCCTCGCCAAAAGAGTAAAGTAAATCAACGTATAATAGGGATCCCAAACAACACCGCACCACTCTGTTAACTCCTCAAAACACTTATATTCAACCTATCCACTCACACCACATATGATAGCCCCTTACTACATCACAAACTTACTCTACACAAACATATCGATCTCTGCACTATTCCCCTAGTTAACTTCACTTTACGTTGAAGAGGAGATAATATCGATATGAAGGGTGAAGGAATCAGCTATTTCTTTGCAAGTCTTCAACTCCAAACTTGCAATAATTCCATAAAACAAACAATGGTCCCATCGATACTTCACTAGGCTTTGAGAGCTAACTTTATATGAAGGTCAAGGCATGTAAGATGTGAAAAATCACTTCGATAAGGATAACCATCAAGCTTTATCCACTGACTACAATGTCTCTTGGCAAACAAATATGCACTGCCCCTGTTTCCAAAATTACCCATAGTGTAATATGCTGTCAGTGTTTAATTAAATTCTTTTTCTAAATTAGAATCTCTTCACAGAATACAACTGAGGTTGGTAATTTCATTGATAAGCATTATACAATTGAAATATTTATGGAGGCAACCAATAAGATAACCATTATCCCAAATGAATGAATAAGTTTGTGGAAACTCACTCATTAATCTAACGTTTCTAGGTCAATAGATACAAGAAATAGAAAAGTGGCATCAACAATCGACAAGAAAATCCTTTTTTTTCCATTTTTCATCCACTCAGTTAGGTAGGAATGAGAATTTTCCATCAATGATCGATGGAAATTAGTTCACCACGGGTTAACTGTAGAATGTGATAATTTTGAGTATCTACAATCCACAACATTCGATAAGTTATTAAATATTTTAACATCATATTTATAGTAACTCGGTCATGGGAAAGTTATTAAATTGATGTTTACACGTAACCCGGTCACGGGAGACGATTATGATTACCTTAATATTCACAATCGATTTTGTTGGTGGTTGATTATTGTTCAACACTGTAATGTCAAGTGTATTTTCCACAACATCCATTTTTTATTGTGATTCTTCAAGCAACATATAATTTTTTAAAATGGAATCTAATCTTATTTATAAAGTATTTTTTATCTATTATAACCTTCCGAATTTGGAAATAAATAACCAAGTGACATGGAAATGATGTGCCTTAAAACATTTAAGAAGTAGCATGTAGGTTATTATGAGTAGTACTTATCTGTATGTAAAATTTTGTAGGTTGAGCTTGTCGGTAGAGTTCGAATGACTGTCAAAATTGATCAAAGGTGTCACTCTATGCACAATCAATATGAAACGAGTGCATGCATTATTATTTCAAGGATTGATTTCAATGTCGATGGATTCTAGAATATTTTTGTTCTAGAAATTTATAACTAAACCCTTCATTAGTACCTATAACTCCTTCGTATCTTGTAGAATTGTGGTGACCCTTAGGCAACAATATGTCACAATATAGAGAGTAAGTGTCAACATTTAAACATCCCATGCAACTAGATTATTTGAAATGATGTCACATGGGAAAGACCGAGCATGCCACCAAATTTAAAATAGTCTTCCACGAGTTCACCCTTGAGTTGAGAATTGTTGCCATGGATCAATTCTCCCTCTTGTTGATCTCTACAATCGGTATTTAATACCTTCTTTCATGATATGGTTTCCATTAGAGGAGTCCCACTTTAATGCATCTTTTTTATCCATTTGCCGAGGATTTTCCGAGAAACGCTAGCCTTTACCTCTCCCAAGGATTTTCCTCATCTTGATTTAGCATATTTCTCAAGCTAAGTGGCTTAATGGATATTTATCTCCAAATACATTAGTCTCACCTACATTTGGATCTATAATCCTTATCATGAAATGATTATCCATTCCCAAGCGATTAATTATTTTATTTATTTCACAATAAAGCATTTACTTTTCTTGTTACACATCAAACCTAGCTTTTCTTGTTACAAGGGATGGGTGTTATAGAGGAATGACCATCCTTGAAAAATCTTACAAAATATCCATCTATAATATAGGAAGGATTTTTTATCTCCAGCAAAATGAGTAAGTGTTTAAACTCACCCTCTAACCTAATCCACTCACAAATATTATTAAATTTCGCCACGAAGGCTTCTACCACTAACAAAATATCAATCCTTTTAACAATTTTATCTTCACCAACGTGGTGATTTCTCCAAAATGTTTTAAGCTTCATTGGTCCAACATCCATGAAATATTTACCTATAATTTTTATGGCCAAGTAATCAAAGAGATTGTCCACTCAAGCTGTTGGCCGCGGACTCAACAAAAGGATTCCACAATTCCACACTAGCTACAAATAAGGGTCTCCCACATATCTCAAGATAAAAACTCTAGACCTATGCTAGAATTAATACTCTAGAAATTTTGAATAGAAATATTACAAGAATCCCAACAAAAAAAAAGCAATGAGAGTGACCACTAACATAAGTAAATTATTACCACAAAAAAAGGTCCTTTATTTTTGTGTTTCACAAATCACTATTAAATCATTACATCCATAGTTCACTAGTAAACCATTACTCCTTTTTAATTTCACAATTATATGGATTATATGTTGAAATATCTAGACATTCTATTCTCATGGATCTCAAAAATATTACCTAAAAGATATTTGGAAAGATGAATGAGTGTATGGTTTAAGAAATGTTAGAAGTTAACTTTATTCAATCTAATCACAATCATTTCTCCATAATTGGCCTAATCAAAGTGATTTCTCTATAATAGTCCTAATCAAAGTGATTTCTCTATAATTAATGAATTATTGGCTAAATTACAAATGGTGATTTTCTTTACCAAGTTGGATCTTCATTTATGATATAATAAAATCATAATACCAAAATGGTGCTTAAAACACATAAAGGTCATTAACTTTTAATGATATCATTTAACTTTACTAATTCACTTTAATATTTGGATGAAATTGTATTTAGAAAGAATTGAAGTGAACCTAGCAATATCCAAATCTTTGAAGGATTCTTATATTTATCATTATGTATATTCAACTTTTGTTATATAATTTACTATTTTTAACACATATAATTTTCTGAATAAAAAAACCAATAATTTATAATTCAAATTACCTATCATTTGAATAATAAATATTCAATACGAGTAAAATAAACAAAAAAAAAAAACTTAACTATCATGTTAAACATCAATCTACATAATTATAATTTAAATCTTCATCTTTATATCTTCATAATTATGTTCTTCATCATCACTGTCGTGCTCCTCATCGTAATTTCTACTTCCCATCACAATCACAGTTATCATTCCATGGAATTCGACATTGAAAGCAAAATTCATGACTACACCTGAAACATAAAAATCTATTTTAAAAATAAAAAAACATAAACAAAAACTCCATGGAATCGTGTACCTGCAAACTATGTGCGTACAACCATGGGTGCGTTCAATCATATGTTTGCAGTTCGGACACCGCTTCCACTTGTTGTTCTCTTACAAGCAAATTCAACTCAGCACTTACAGCGCCCAACTGAGGGGCATATTTTTCAGAAGACATGTTTGTGTGCCAAGGAACCTTACACTCAATACAAAACGAGCGGTAGCATTTCTCGCATTTTGTTGCCTTTATTGTTAGAGAAGAATGTGATGAGGAAGAAAAGGGAGCAATCAGGATATGGGCAATATGCTTTCTCTGAATCTGCAATTTTTTCCTCTTCAGACCTTTTTATTAAAATCTCAAGGCATTTAGATGGCAGGAATTTCTCACGTTTGGAAATACGCATGCGATGTGGGCATATAGGGGCATTACTATAATTACAGGACAAAAGTGAAAATATCAGTCAATCCTAGAGAATGAATAGCAAAAATGAAGAGTTGTTAAGAATTAGGAATGAATTAGCTGTTACTAAATTAGTTATTACATTAATTAAAATAACATTGAGTTCTAAATTAGTTGTTATGGATTAGATATCAACCTAAACTAGTTTTTATTTCTTATTTAATTATCTATATTAATAGATTAATTTAATAAAATTAAAAATATTATAAGACATTAATTGATTATCTTTTAGCAATTAAGTTATTATTTTAAAATGAATATTTAGTTATAAATTTCAATTAGAATTAATAGTAATTCATTTTGTTATATAAATCTCTATTAAATAGATTAAAAAATAATAATATTAGAATATTTATTAATTTAATAAAAAAAAATTTTAAGTTTGTTAATTTTAACCGTTTCTCAATAAAAATGAAAATTGTATTAGAATAATTTTAATAATTTTATTAATATAAATTTAAAAAATTATAATGAGAATTCAAATAAAAGAAAAAATATTAAAATAATCCGTTATTCTTATTGAAATTGAAAGTGAAAAATAAAAATAAAAATTAAAAGAAGAAGAGAGGGTCGGAATTGAGCTCTCTCTTAATTTCCAATCATCATCTCTCACTAAAATCAAGAACAGAGGGTGGGAATCCATCTCTTAGTTATTTCCAACCATCATATATGTTGAGATTGATTGCATGTTTCTCAATATGGATAGCTTCTCTAAGCTTCCTATGATGTAAGTGATCAACCCTAGCAATGACTCTATAATCTTCAATGCATACATGGTGCTTGGATTTTTCCACATGTTCAACTAGAGGTGATGAGATAGAACGATTGTGCCTAATGTATGGTGCATGCTCTTGGATTCTCTGGTTAATGGAGCAACCAGTTTCTCCAATGTAGGGAACCCCATAGTAACAAGGGATTTAGTAGACCCCTTTCATGTGTTTAGGGTCTACAAGGTACTTAACAAATCTAAGAGAATTTTTCATTGTATTAAGAGGTTTGAACGAACCATAAACTATCTTCTTTTTAAGGATATGGGAAATCATGTTCGTGGTCCCATGGATAAATGGAGGTTGAACCTTATACATCGGATCAACACGACTATTCTTAACCCTTGATTATTTAAACCCGATGTTAAAGACCTTGAGTGTTTGAGTTATGCTATATCCATTATTTTGAAATAATTTAAGAAGATGAGATTTCTATTGCTTGAGGTGGTTCTCATCATAAAATTTTGAGAGCGCTTGTTGTAAGAGTGATAAGGTATCCAAATTTTTACCCTCAAAAGTGATGAGAAGTAGCATAAATATATTTTTCCGTGTGAGTTTTTTTACAAAAAACTTGGTGAGAAACATCACCATCATTCATTATAGAGAAGAGGATATGAAGGAAGGGAAGACACCCATTCACCTCAACCTCCATCATGAATTTGATGGAGTTGGATAGAGAATTAAGATTGCTAAGAAACAAGTCTAATTTCGAGTGTCCATCGGGGCAAATAACACAAGTATCATCAACAAACCTCTTCCACTTCTTAGGGATAAATTGAGTTGAGGCTCAATCCTTGGTCACAAAATCCTTCATGAATAAGTTCACAACTATAGGGGAACGCATTGCAACTGCACAATATTCTTCATAGAAATCACCTTGAAAACTGAAGAAAGTTGAGGTGAGGCATCGGCAAACTAATTTGGCACTATGAATGTGAGTGATTCTAGTTATGACACCAATGGCCTCTTGAATATGGATTTTGGTATAAAGGGAAACAACGTCAAAACTTACTAACAAATCCCAAGGGTCCACCGTCATATCTTAGAATTCTTTAGCAAAGGAATCAGAGTCGTTAACAAAGGAATCAATGCGAGAAATAGGAGGTTTAAGATTTTGAGCCAAGAATTTAGCAAGAAGATGAGTAGGCCTATATATTGTGCTAACAATAGGTCTCAAGCGAACCCCAAATTGATGAAGTTTTCGAAGCCCATAAATTCTAGGGTTGAGGGGAATGCTTTAAATAAGTTTTTTAAAGAGAGGAATAAGGGAATTATTCAATTTAATGGTGGTCGTTACTTCTTTAGTGACTGGATTAATGGGATTCTTATTAAGCTTTATGTAACTACCATTATTAGAAACATGGTCAATCATTTTGTTAACATAATTAGATTTATCTAAAATGACGATGGCCCCACCTTTGTCAGCTTTAATGATGACAATGTAGGGGTTATTCCTTTGGACTTGAAGGGAAATAAATTCTACTTTTCTAATGTTTCTTTTGGGAGGCTTAGAATTCATAAGAATGATAGCACAATCTTTCCTATTAACCTCAAAATTATGAGGAAGGTCCCTAATACCATATTCAATGTTACAAATAATGTCATCTATGGGAATATTTTTAGGGGCGAGCGAAAAATTAATACCTTTAATGTTGAATAATATTATTTGGTTATTTATGATTATGAATTCCATCTATTGGAGGAAATAATCAATTTTCCCCTAAATTTAAAATTTTTTTAGCGAAATAAACATATGGATCACTCAAGTCACGCTAGCACTTATTGAAAATATTTATGATATCAATATTCTCTATAAACAACCTCTTATATTTTATGGTTCATCTTGCCAATATAAATCATAAATTTAGATATATTGTGATGAATTTATGCTTTATTGTGAATTTATTATTTTTGTATTTAAAGTGATTTAATAGGAAAATAAAAACAATATACAAAGTATTTAACTAGTGAAAACTATGAGTGAAACTATAGTAGAAATGAAACGCCATAAAGATAATGATTACATTAAGAAACCAAATATGTGAAACCAAACAATAATATGAACCACTATATGTTTCTTCTTAAACAAATGAGAGTAGAAGGAAAAATATAAAAATCATCAAGTATTGTAGAGATATGAGACACTCTACTCTCCTATAATCTCCAATGAAACATTTTTCTCCTTTGATTTGTTTTCTATCTACTCTTGTTAGTGATCAAATTTCTATAATAGGGGATGAAATATTGTTCCCTCTTTTAACTAAAGTATTAACACCCCTCCTTCATCATTAGGTTTATATATCTTTTATATTCTCTAATGCTTATATAACACTAGTGTGTTCTCATGTGCTACTAACTCCACATAGCATAGTGATGGTGAGTATATTGAATCTCTACTTGAACATGCAATATATAATTAAATGTTACTTTTTAGGGGCACAACCTTTTCACACTACAAATTCCTTTTGATGAAAAGAAACTCTATGTGAAAGATATAGGAGGATGGGATAAATTATTTCCATTTTTTCTAGATAGATAGAGATATAAAAGGGTTAGGTCAATAAGTTGCATAGTATATTGAAAGCATTTTGTTGATGTAAAGTTTATGGGTTCTAAATTATTGGAGTCCCTTGGGACTACTAACCATGCTTTTAACTCGTGGTTGGAACTAACCTCCTTTTAGATTTTAGAGGAAGGGCGGATCCCACAAGAGGATTTAAAGGGAACCTATGCCCTAGTAATTATTTTCCATATATCCAAGGAAAATCTCCTAATGGACCTCTCAAATATAGGGAAATAAAATACGCTTTTATAACAGATAATGTAACCTAATCATTGCCATTTCTATGTGAAGTGAACATTTTCTCAAGGCCATACCTATATAGATTGATTCCTAAACAATATTGTTATAAGGATCCTAAATAGTTCTCCAAATATCTTGTAAACCTATTTGTAACCAAGCATGTCATCAAAATTGACAACAAGATTAATAATATTACCGAAAATATCCATACAAGTGAATCCACGAAAATTAGCCTTGTCTTTTGGCAATGGGATATCTAAAAATAGTAAAATTATGACCATAATATGGGTAATTTTTAAGTTGATGAGGTATAAAAAATTGATAGATAATATAACAAATCGATCTATCAATGTCCTTCACACATTTTTAAAACCTCGATTAAGGTATTGGTCAAGTTAAACAAACCCTTAATTAATATATAAACTTGATCAAGGGTTCCATGCTTGATCAAGCTATTAACTCAATTGAAGGCACAAATTTTATTGCGTAGATAGAGAGAGAGGAGGGTGGGGGGTACACACATGGACCTTTTTCAACATTTCATGGATCACAATAGTTCACATAGCTTAATCTAGCATTTAACCACCTTCCTCCCAAACATATAGAATGGAATTTGACCTAAGATTTTTAATGGAATTTGACCAATATAGTATAATGTGTTTCTAGATTTTTAACTTTTTGTTTATTCTCTCACAACTAACAATGTCTATGTTATTATTTTTATTTCAAATTATGTAGTGTCAAGTCAAAAATATTGACATTTTTTTTAATCCTTAGGTGATGAGTGGATTATTGAAAACAATCCATTTATACATGGTTGAAAATAGATTCAATGTTGATACAAATTCAATGATTATATTATTTTTCATCTACATGGA
>APFE030694512.1:0-13457 GCA_000404065.3 Pinus taeda
TGTAATCTGGGCGATCTGTTCATCCTTACTTTTCAATAACTGCTCATTTACTTCCTTTAATTGTTCTAGAGCTTTTTGTAATTCATTTTGTCTGTGGACTGCCGACTGATTAATACTCTGTTTTTCCTCTTCCCATTGTTTTGTCAATTGCTCATTCATTTGTTGTTGTTGCTCTAACTGTGCCTCGGTTTGTATCACCTTTTGCTTTGCTGCTGCCAACTCTTCTTGTAAGACGGAAATTTCTTGCTCCCTTGTTTTAAGTAGAAGACTTACCTCGGATGCTTTGTCTATAGTAGCAGCGGAATAAGCTCCAGCATACTGTGAGAGTTTGGTTAAATCATCGGAGGGGTCTTGTTTCTGCTTCCATACTACATTGCCCATAATAGTTGACTCGGGAAAGATAGAAGGTTGATCAGGCCTTTGTCTTTTCCTCGATCGTTTTACTACGGCTTTATATTTTGGGCTGTAGAAGACACTTAAAGGGGGAATATCTTCCACCTGTAGCATAATTTGTTCACTAGGGTTTTTTGGAATAATTTCCACCTCTTTTGACTTTGATGTAGCGCTGGTTATATTTAAACCCTGAGATAAGGTTTTGCCTTGTTCAGTGCTGCTTTTAGGAGTATCTGTGCCCTGTGAGTCTTTATTTCCACCGATGATGGTGGTGAAATGTCGCCATTCCTTCTGCAATTGAGGATTTGTGACAATACTTTTATTGATATCGGTGGTGCTTTTAGACTGGGATTCTTTAAGCATTTGTTCTTGCTTTTCTTTTTCTCTCTGCTCTTGTTCTTCTCGTTGTTTCTCTGCCTGTTTCCTCTCTGCCTGTTCTTTTTCCTTTTGCTTCTTTTCTGCCTGCTCTTTTTCCTTTTGCTTCTTTTCTGCCTGCTCTTGGCGCTTCTTTTCTTCCTTCTCCTTCCTCAAACGTTCTTGTTGATCCCGTTTTATCTTCTCCTCTCGCTGCTTCCTTTGTTGTTCCTCCTGCTCTTTATTACCGGTTTGTATTGTAGCGGGAGGCTTCTTAGTCTGTTGTTTGCTAGGGCCACTTGATGATGCTGCTTGGTCAGTCATTAACAAATCCAAAGGCATGGTTTGCAACCTCTGTTCTCTGAGTTTATTAAACTCAATTAATCCTTCATCATTGTATTGTCTCTTGGCGAGTTGCATGACTTGAAAAATTGATTCGGCTGATTTGAACATGTCATCAAACATATCATCTTTGTGATTAAATAGTGCTAACTTAGCATGCTCTAAAGCAGCATAAGCTGTTTTCTTTGGATCATATAGCCGATTGGGCAGGGTAGCAAAATTTAGGACTTGGATCTTTGAAGCTTCTTTCTCTGCATGCTTTAGATCATTCAGTGTGAAAACCCCACATTTAAAGGGGAAAGTAGGCCAACCCCTTTTCTTCTCCTTTTTAAGGATCTGAGTGGTGCTTTCTGCGGTTATTTGGTAAGCAATCTCCCTTGCTAACAGTTTATCGGGGACATATAAAGGAAGGACATGAGGGTTTGCTTGACTTCCGAAAACCCTAATATAAGTGAAATGTTCTTCTCCGAACCAACTACCTACCGCAGGCAAATCAAAAGAAGCAAGGTAGGAAATCTTGGGGATAGGTTTGTCAAAAATTGCGTAATATACAGGGACCATGAAATCATTGCAAATTTGGTACATATGGTTTTTATAATAGGGCTTCCACATTTTACGATGATAAATGTGAATGGGCGAGGGGTCCTGCACGGTCCACCTCCAACCAAGAATGGGGAATTCAGAATTAAAACACAAAGTGTCCAAGATGTATGCACTGTAGTAAAAAGGAGGAATTATTCTTTCACTGACTCTAGAATTATTCCTATAATTGATAACTGCTGTTGCCAGTTTGTCTGACAGAATAGTGGCCCAATCCATAATAACACTGTTTACTGCCGCTTCCATGAGAGGAACCATTTCAATGGTGAAAACAGCGGAATCATGTAAACCCCACAATCTACACATCATTATGCCGGCATAACAGTAAGGAGAACATAGAGAGTCGACTGAGTACTTACCGGAGGATTCATGTTTGTGTTTAGCTAGGTTCCCCCTCCATTCCTTGATAGGTTCAGATTCGATCGCGTGCTCACTTGCAAATTTTTTTAGAAAGTCGCTGTTATATACTTGTTCTGGCGTCGGCAAATGGTACATTTGTCTCAGATCTTCAGGCTTGAATGACCCAAAAACTCTCCCATCCTTTGTGACGAAAGTTCTATCATTGAAGGGGATTTCTTCAATCGCCCATTTCACCACGTCAGTATAAGGGAGCATTTGTTCTCTAGCTGCAATTCTGTGGAGGAATGAATCGGCCAAATCTTTAATACAGTTTTCTGACTTATCAGATGAATCCGCAGTGGCTTCATCTACTGCTTGTGCTGGTTTTTCGGCTTCTATTAAGTCGTAGGTTCCTTGCCATGTGGTCTTTGCTAGGCCTGCGCATGTAGTGTCAGATATTAAACCTTTCTTACTACTTGGCGTTGATTGTCCTGTGGCTGGTGCATTTGGAACATTGGCGGCCTTCTTGGACTTTTTCCCCATCATGTTTTGAGTTCTCTGGTAGAAATCTATCCTGCAACAGAGAGTAAGACTTGGCGTAACACAGAGATAATAGAGAGACTCAAAGATGATATTCGAATGTAAAAGATTAGCGTTAATATATCTGGCTTTTATTGAATGGCGCGGAGGCAATCTTTAAGCAAATCCAAGGGCAGGGATTCATTATGTAACCGTATAAGGTCTGCCACCTTTATAAATGCCCATTACTCTGAATTTGATTCGTAAATCTCTTAAGGCGAGGAGAGGACGTATGGGCGGCCGGGTATGAGTGATTATGCCTTAATTATCAATAAATTGGCCTTCCAATCACTTAACTGGCTTTTTTATCGAAAAATGTGCTTTACCGCATCGCAAGGAAAGAGGGGCGCGAAAGGCTTCAACAATGGGTTTGGATATCACTTATCGCCGATTGCGATATCGCATCGGCAGAAAACCATATGAGCGTTAAAAATGGTACAAGAGGATTGCCGATTGCCGATTGCGATATCGCATCGGCAAGAAACATAGCGCATATGTGTTTAAAAGGGAGTGGGGCCGATTGCGATATCGCCGATGGCTTTATCGCATCGGCAGAAAACCATATGCGCGTTAAAAGTGATACAAGGGTTTCGCCGATGGCCGATTGCGATATCGCCGATGGCTTTATCGCATCGGGGATTTACCATGTGGTGCTTTAAGGGTGCACAAGAGTTTCGCCGATTGCCGATTGCGATATCGCTGATGGCTTTATCGCATAACTTTATTTGCGCCTTATGTTTTTTCTTTGAAAAATAAAGCTTTTGATATCAATTTTATTTCCTAAGAGGGACCCATTCGATATTCTAATGTTTTTTGAAAAAACTATCTATGAAATGGGGGGTTGTTTTTGCAAGGCACAACAAGGTTTCACTATTGGCTATGCTTAGTGGGCTTTCACTCTTCCCACGTGACTACTCTCTAGATAAAGTAGTTATATTAATTGTTCATTCGGTTTCTCCTTCTTTGGTCATTTCTTGTGTTTACTTTATCTTTAAATGGCTAATAGCATTGCCTTGTTTTTCTTGCATAGGTGGGGGTTTGTTCTCTAGCGTGGTTGATGAAATTGCTACAGGCTTTGTTTTGGTAGGCTTTACTACTATTATCAATTTGTTTTTTTTAGTTGGTCTCTATCATTTTGGTGGGTAGAGTCCTAATTCTCATCCACTCGAGTTTCTTTGTTGTCACTATGTGATCTGGTTCATTCTTGCACAAAAACCCTCATTTGTATTCTGGCAATTTGTAACTGTAAACCACCTTTTGGATGGTGGCCGATCAAACCCTCACCCTTAGGGTTATGCTAGTTTGTAATGTTCTTTCCACTATTTGGATGGGTATCCTTGGACTTTTGTATGTATACAAATATTTTTTTGTTGGAAAAGAAAAGGAATTAATAGGAATTTTGGTTACATTACGTTTACCTCTAGCCTGGGGTCGTTGCTTAGCATTTGCATTTTCATTGTTTTTCAAACTGCCTATAATGTAATTGGCTTTCATTCGTGGAACTCCGTATGTTTGTTGCCAGTCTTCGTGTTGGGAATTCTCATCCAATTTCTTTGTTTGCCTTATGTTCTTTAGGAAGGAATAATACGTAATGGGTAGGAACGCACAATATTGTTTAGTTTTGCTTACTCAATGATTAAGGAGAAAAATTCAATAAATGTTACCACAAGTTGTTACAGATGGACTCAAATATTTTGGATGAAAGAATTTTTTCTCTTTGTATTTTATTTCTTTGCTCATGTACTGAGCCCCCCCATGATTGTATTACATTTATTTTTATATTGTGTTCAAATAGTTACTCAAACTGTTCTTGGTTACCATACAATTACTCTTTGTAGTTACATAGATCTTAATCATGCTGAGCTTTCTTGTACTGTAGAAGTTACAAAAGTATTGTAGGAGTTACAATAGTATATTTTTGTTTGTGACAGACATTTGTAATATAGACTTAGAAAATGACAAGACAATGTAACTGTTATGACACTATCCTAATTGTATTGTTCCTAATATTCGTTAACCAATAATAATAATAAAACAAACTAGTTTCTAGACATTGTCTTATTCACAAACGTAAATGAAATTAAAAGTCTTGAAACTGTTCTTCTTGGCCTGAGACCAACACTCAGTCATGATGCCCTTGACTTGATGCTCTTGCATCATAACCAAGGGCGAATTCCAACATAATTTTAGAAAGGAAATACAATCATTCATCACAGTAACAAATATGATTTCTAAAAACTATTTATATCCAATTTAGACGTGAAGATCCAACCTTTAAGATAATGAAATACAAATAAAAAGGGAAACAGAAAACTTGAAAATCATACCACCAGAATCTCTCATAAACTGTCAAATACTATGCACTGATAATTTTAATTCAGAAAATAAAACACATACACATGCCTCTTTTATCCCAAAACGAACCCATTTTTCATATCTTGTTCTTCTTAAATACAACTAGGAATATTTTCTTGCACGAAAAATAAGAGACCAAATATAATGTATCTCCCATCGGCTAAGAAGATCAACACAAACTTAATCTTGGAAAAATCATATTAAAATCTTAAAAAAAAAACTAGCAACATCAAGCTTAAGAAAATCAATCTTACCAATATATCCGTCCCTATAATGATCACTAAGAACCTAACCTAATCACTATCATAACTATAGAAGGTCTTGAAATACCAAAATGCAAAAATAGGCTTGACTGATATAGTTGCACATGAGGGTGAAATAGGCCTCGAAGCTTGGCATAGTTGCAAACCATCCTGGACAAAACCAAGCTGATGGGTATTCTTGAAATGGTGTTGTGCTTCTGTAGAACCCCTGAGATGTCCTCTTTAGCCTTTGTCAGCCTACCAACTGATTGCTCACCATTTAAGCAATACTTGCGCAACAAAATTCAAATTTTACATTTGTTTGACATTTGCCAATCCAAAAATATTGTAGTTCCCAACCATCCATTACATTCACCTTATAACACCTAACATACTCTAAATCTACCAAAATTCAAATTTAGAAATTGAATTTTAAAAAAAATCAGAATTACGTTCGCAAGAAATTGTGGAAAACGAGTCTCCAAGTGACATCGGTAATTCAAAAACCATGATACCGATGCATAAAATGAGATAGGTTTTTGTTATTTGGCCCCTGCACAAAAAAAACCTCATTGAGTTTTTAAAAATTAACTTCCATCGTTTATAAAAGTGAACGAAAAAATAATGGCTAAAATATGAGGAAAATGTCGAATTTTATTGTTTGAAAACTAGACATACAAGAGCATTGCATATCTCCAAAACCATAACACCTATTCATAAAATTAATGAGGTTTTTTTTCTATTATTCTGGATGTGATTGGAAAAGATGTATTTCTAAATTCATTTCCATTATGTCGGAAACCTATTTTGAAAAGGATGACAAAAACATTCAATTTCGAAGGAAATTACATAGTAGAGTGTAGTAGACCTCCATGATTGATATGGTCGCAGATGGTTATGTCCAAGGTTGAGTGTGTAGATGTTATTTGAATGAGATGGTGATGATGTAGCACCATCTAAGTGCTTCCATCCATGCTTGCAGACCTCTAAAATGGTTTTCTCAGTTTACACAACATTTGCGGAGCGACGATGTAACGTAGGATTTGTGAAGCTATTCTACAACAACCTTCTCCTATTTGAAACAACCTACATTTGAACCTATGCCGGGTTGATTTTGGCCTTGTTTTTTGTAACATTTTGAACCTTCTTAGAGTGTGAACTATGGATTGGAGAGAGAATAAGGGCAACATTAACAAAAAATTGAAAATGTGTGCCTCATATGTCTTGTTTTGGTCATAGCTGTAAAATTTGGGTAAATGTTTGTAATGATTATGAATTATGAATGATGATAATGAGTTTTGGATTTAGGGGGATGTAATGGCAATGACAATGAAGGGTTATTTTATGGGGGAGGGTGCACATGATTGTAAATGTAAATGAAGGGAATTTATGAAGGTGAGTTATGGATGGAAGGGGTATATGGAAAGAGTATATCAAAGGGAATTATGAATTATAAATGGTGAACTGTGAGTGATGAATTATGGATGGTGGAATGGGGACATGATGAACACCACTAACATATCTACAAAACTTTAATGGTTTTGACTAATTGTTATGGGTTTGATTGATGTAAAATGGAAATCCCATGAAATAAAACCCCATGAGCCTTATGACCCTCCCATGGAATTAGACTCAAAATTTATTTTGTATTTAATGACCTTCTATGACATGAAAAATTGTAGTGACGTTAGACAATTATGCTTTAGACTATGACATCAATGGTTCATAGGCTAAGCTGGTATACAAAATCCCAAGATGAATAAAAAGAGGAAAATACATTTGATTCCCAGTCCCTGGGACCCTAAATGTAGTGACCAATTCTAAAACAAGCAATGGATCACATTAACGAGAAAAATGGAATGGAGACAAACAACAATGTTTTGTAATACCAACAGTGCATATAAACAATCCTCTATTTGGGAAACTTCTCAATCAGGTTGAAGAGGAATATGGATTTAAGAAGAAGGGAACCTTAACAATTTCTTGGTATGTCTCCAATTTCTAGTGGATGGAAAATCTTATTAATAAATAACACCATCAATCCCACACTAGCAATAGCTCTTCTTGTAGTAACGATGTTAACATTTGGCTCGATGTTCAAGTCATCCTTGTAAGTTCCCTGCAAGACCTGCTAATAACCAAGCCCGTCTTTAGGAGCCTGGTTCTACTCAAAAATTTGTTTTAATGTGTCATTTGGATCAACCTTGAATTCATTCTTGTAAATTCCCTAAAGTAATTTCAAAGAATCAAGCCCCTCTTTAGGAGCTTGGTTTTGGTCTAGAATTTATTTTAGCTTCTTTCATATTTTATTTCCTTGTCATATAGACAACCTAATTAATTTAATTGCTTGGCATAAAATTTCTTGGCATAAAATTGCTTGTGTGCACTAGTGGTTTGATGCATGTTTAGATATCTATAGATATTGGAAGAACTCCACTGCTTTTAGTTTAACTAAAGCGTGGTGTATATAAGGAGATCTATGAAATTGTTTGTTAGGAGTGTGCATTTTTATATGTGAGTTTCCCTTCGAGTGATATGAAGTACTAAAAGTAACTCATTCGGAGGGAAACTAATTTATTTTCATTTGAAATATTCTCTCACCACTACATATGAACGTCTTAGCTACACATGACTGCATGTGAATGGTGGTACACTTGTATGATGTGTTTGTTGGATAATTAAGAAAGTGATAACTCAAAGTGATACTATTAGCTTTGAATATTATTTTTTGAACTATTGTGTTTTCTTATCATTTTCGAAAAGGAACAAAGCTCTTTGACCAAACAAGCATACATGTTAGGCTTCTAAAACATAGAAGAGTTTATACCTTCTTTTAGCCAAAAAGAAAATTGGGCTAGAACTTTTTCCTAGCTTAATGGATTTTCTCTTCACGAGAGGTAAATGTAAAACAACAAAATAATTGGAAAAGAATAAAATATTTGTAATCCTAAATTTAATAATAAAAAAGAAAATCAAAAGTTTTTATTCATATTTAATATTATCCAATAAATAATATGTTATAATTAAAAAAATTATAATTGTTTTCTTATAATATGAAGTTTTTTTTATTTCTTTCACCAATAAATATGGTATTGCTTGTATTTACTTATTTTATTGCTTTTATTGATTTAATAAGTGTAAATATTGAAAAATGTCTGCTATCGGGTGCCCTAATAAGGATAATTTTTTTTTGTGAATTCTTGATGCATTTGGTCTCCCACAATACTCTAATCAACAATGTAATATTCAAAATCAAGTTGATGTTCATCTACATGAAGATGATGTATCAGATAGTGTAGAGTTTCTTGAAAGAGAAAACCCAACAAAGAATTACAAAAGAATATTCAAATCTAAATGGAAGACCATATTTCCATGGAACTATGTTCTAAAAGATTGTAATGGTAACGAAGGGATAATATGTTCTTGGTTTGTTTCATTTAAAATAAAAACCCATTTTCAAAAGAGGGAAGCACCACTCTTCAAGTAAGTGGTCTAAGTGGCGTTAGAATGAGAAGATCATAAATTCTCTTAACAAATTTTGGAGGGATAAAGAAAATGAAGTAATATTCCAATAATTAAACATGTCACACTAATGGTAAATGCTAAGAAGGAGAGAATTATATCAGTCATTGGAAACATGAATTTTGTTGCTATACAAGATCAATATACCTAGAAATGTATAAGTCAATATGTGAATTTAATAGGTGTAAATGCAATCCATGCATGCCTCTAATAGATGATAATTTTGCATACACATATAAATAATCAAGAATATAGTTTCTTCAAGCTGTTAAAGAGGTGTATTGGGAAAAACTAAAAGAGAATTTACACAACCCATTTAATCTATTTTAGCTCATGAAATCATTGATCGAACTATGGAACACCCTTTGATTATTTATATCACATATTTGGTAAATGGAGGAAGAGGTCAATGTGTAACAAAGTTTATGTGTTTTCTTCACATAAATGATAGAACAACTTAGTGTCTGTATCATGCACTGAGAACTCTTTTAGCAGAAATGGACCTATCTTTGATGAAGTAGTTGGTTTTGCTTAAGATGGTGCATATTCCATCAGGGGTTTTCATGAAGGTTTATATTCTAAGGTTCATTATGATGCTCCTCATTTATTAGATATCCATTCCATAGCTCATAGGGGAGCATTAACAACAAATTATTCTTCTGATCATTTTCTTGAGTTGCAATATACTAAAAAAAATTCAAACAAAGTGTATTCATGGCTTGGGAATTCAACTAAAATAAATGAAAAATTGAAAGAGCTAATGGAATGATTTAAAATATTGAGAGAACTAGATGATTATATTCTTTTGGGAAAAAAAATTATTATAGAGGTGATTTAATATTTAGATAGGAGATCCACATATTTACATGTATTTAATGTTTCTACGTTTTTCAGTCCTTGGCATTATTACGAAGTGAATGATAGAGACTCTAAAAAAAAAGATGGTTGAAATATTTATGTGAAAAATTAGTGTTGGGGAATCACTTATTGTGTAGACTGCTAGATGTTTAGGTGAAATGGAGGAATTTATTTGCAATATTCTTATATCATATCCAAACTAACATATGTATTGAGCATGGGATCTATGTGGAGGCGAACCTAAATGGTTTGAAGGATTTCCATATTTGATGCAATTATGGCAAGTTATTCTCATTATCCCAGCAATCACAACAATGTGTGAATGTTAGGCCCCTATAATACTAGTGATTCCCCCATTACTATTGTCATTTTAACCCTTATTGTTATTATTGTTCCCCTATTGTCCCCATATTGTTATTAGTATGCCCCATAGAAACCCACTATTTTTATTTTTGCACCCTTATGTTATTACTGCTATGTCGGTTTGATTATATTGTGACCCCTTAGACTCCCATATATAGAAGGGAGGTCTAGCCATTTGTATCATCCAAGAATTGTTCATTTGTGTAATGTAAAGGAGGTTTCCCCCTCGAAGAGGCTATATTCTAAGGCATTGATCTATCTTTTCTATCTTTTTTGAGCTTGTTTCCTAACATTTGGTATTAGAGCTTTGGATTCAAGGGTTTCGCTGCTCCAAATAGGTCATCACGGAATTTTCACTATAACTTGTTCTCTACAATGTTTCAAAAGCTACACAAAAAACCCATTTGAGAAAAAATCGTTCTAAACATCGGGTCTAAATCTCAGAGCTCGTCTCGCTATATTTGCCGAGATATGATCTGAGGAAGTTAGGGTTTTTGCAGACTGCCAAATTACATTCCAAACAGGAAACCTGGGGAAAATCATCATAACTTTTTTTTGAGCATCATATTGAAATTTTGTAAGAATTTTTAGAAAGAGGACAACCTTTAGTTCTATGTATATTAGTTTTAGATACTAAGGCTGAAACAGTGACCCGTGACACATTGTACAAGTTCACTCTACTGAACTAGTCTATAATCAGGTCACCATGGGAGATTTGGCATAAATATTCCTTAGAGAATCCAATCTTGATCAAACTTGCGGGGTGAGAAAGAGGAATCAAAGGGATACCACAAGGCTAGATTTCAGATATTCAAGATCCACAGTTATAGAGATACAACAAATTCAATATCAAGCGCTTACAAAGTGAAAAATAAAGGTGTGTAGTTTTGTTTAAATTTTGCATAAGATTGGTTTGAAAAATTAGTTTGAAGGAATTCAAAAGGAATAGTGAAGAATTATTAGCATTAATTAATGCCCCGAAGAAAGAAAATGGAAACACCTAGTAAGAAGCTTGAAAGAACTAGCATGACTCATGAAGAAGAGGAATAAATGCAACATGATCTGTCAAAATTACAAGACTAAGTACAACAAATTCCACTCTCACTAAAGGTAAATGAAGCCAATATGAATGGTGTGGAAGCTAATATGAATGGCATGCAAGTTCATATGGATGTTGTGGAAGCTAATATGAATGGCATGCAAGTTAATATGGATGGCGTGGAAGATAAGATGGAAGAATTGAAGATAAATTTGAATAAGATGGTACAAGAAATGGTCACTAATGGTGAAAGCATAGTAAAGAAAATTCATGATGAGAACAAAAGAAATGTCAATCATGATTTCATATACTCTAATGTTGGATTGAAGACCCACCATGTTCCAAAAATCGATATGACAAAGTTTGATGGCAAGGATCCCGGAACATGGATACTACAGATGGAGCAATTTTTCAATCTCCATAATGTGCAAAACACACGAAAGGTACGTATTGCAACTTTACACTTGGAACCAAATCAGTTTGTATGGTATTGATGCCTTTGATCTCATAAAAAAATTGTCGCTTGGGAAAATTTTACTGAAGAAATGATAGCACATCATGAGGATACAAAAAGAAACACCTTTTTTAGCCAATTGATAAATGTCAAACAAAATGGTTCAATGATGAAGTACATTGAGGACTTCCAAAAATTGAACATAAGGGTAAAAGATATTCTAGAGGAGCACATGATTGATGTGTTCATATGGATTTTAAAGGATAATATCCAACACGAGGTTCGCCTTTGGGAAACTAATTCATTGGAGAAGGCATTCAAGTTAGCGAGAAAAATGGAAAGCAAAATTATGGCAACCAGGAAGTCTACTACTCACAAATATGAAGATAGAAGTGTTGTTTCCCCTAGCCTTCCACAACCTACAAGGTTGACACCACAAAAATTGGAAGAAAAAAGATCAAAAGGGATTTGTTACAGTTGTGATAACAAATACACTAAAGGTCAATAGAGAGCCCCTACCAAAGAAAACAAAAATGGAAAAAGAAGTTGAAGAAAAGTCAGAATGTTATTGAAATATAATATTAATTAATGGAAAGATAGAAGGAAATTTTGATCATTTTAAATAAAAAAAGGACCCATAATTGTAGCAAGGCTTCTTGGACCTGACATAGGATTCTGTTAGTTTTTATAATATTGTTAATGTTTTTTGTAATTGTTCTCCTCAAACCAAGATTAATAGGATACTAGTGTTTCAGATGAAGTTGATATCATGATCATAGTAAAATGGAACTGTAATGTATCCATGTAAAATGAAATATATAATTTATATATGATTTAATATGAATAACAAGATATAAGATATTTTTTCTTCTAAAAAAAGAATGTAGAGAACCACTGAGAATGAATTTTTGGGACATATAATTCAAAATATACAAATTGATAGAGTGATCGAAAATATGTTTTCTTAGAAAATTGAGTAACCTTAGGCAGACATACATACTACAAGGCTATTTTTATTTAAATTGCAATGGGCCATGAATGATTATGTAGAGCAGGTGGCATAATTGGATTAATAAGCCTATAAGCAATGAAAAAGGAGGATTTAATTTTTCCCTGCCTTGAAATGGATATACCTTTGTGTTTTACTCTATTTTCTCTCTTGTTTGGAGTGTGTCTTTTAGCTCTAGTTGTGGCACATGATGGGAGGTATTAATCTAAGAAACATTTAGCCACACACGATGAATCTTCATCTCTAGTTCATTCAACTTAGGAAATCAAGTATACCCATTATAAGATGTATGGCTCTATGTCTTTAGTATTTATTAGTGTCATGTGTTTACTATTGTTAAATTAATAAATAATAATAATATTTTGGATTTTATATATGGAAATAAAATTTATGTCATCAAATAAATGAGAATACTGAATGTTTAAAGTAAAGTGTATATTATTGGTTAAATTACATATAATTTTAGAGGGATTTTAAGTTATTTAAAAATAATTATCATGACGGATTTTTATGCAAAAATTAAAATAGATTGATATTTATTTTATTTAAAGTGAACAAAGAATTTGATATAAGTATGAATAAGTTTAAGATTAATCATTAAGTATTTATTTTATTATTAAATTTTGGAACGTGTTTATGGAAATTCTAAAATATTAGTGTTATGTATGATAAATAATCTTTTTTTTTTTGCTAAGGCAAGAGCAGATCCTTCTTATTCAATTAAAAAATAAATAGTGTACAATCAACAACCTCGGCGGTGGGGCACACCATAAGGACAAGCCCACCCCAATCCCCGATCGCTATACAACAAAATGAACCCAACAAACCAACAGGGACACGGCCAAACAAACCAGCGGTCCAAAGCTGACCGTTGGATCTTAAGCTAAAGATCTAGCAGATGAAAACCATATTGGGTGGCCAACATGATCACCTCTTATCCAACACATCGGACCCGATGCATCCTGTAAACCATGATTTATAATCATATCGGGTCCATTTTTGGCATAA
>APFE030694515.1:0-16436 GCA_000404065.3 Pinus taeda
GAACTCCATGAACAAAGAGGAAAAAACATATGAGTGCGCGCTGGCTAAAAATCATAACCAAATTTAGGTGGCGCGGGCTTTGCTCTATGACAGAGAATTAATGGGTGCGCCCCCTTTTAAGGAACTGAGTTATTGGTGCGGGCAAGACACTGTGAACCCGCGCTAATGGAAAAAGGGCACTTTTTAGGGATAATCTGCAAAAGGTGTCTTAAGGGAATATGAAGGACATACTCAAGGGAATATGATGCAAGTGTTCTTAGGTTATGTCACTGGCCACAGGTCCATAAATGTGTCCTCCAATGTATGAGAACAAGGGTAACAGGGACGGTGACCAACGGTGACAAATTACTGTGTAACAGATGCCCCCTAAAGCATGAGGCCCGAGAGAGAGAGAGGGGTGAAATGCTTTACAAGAACATATATAGCTGCCGCCGAGAATCTGCACTGAGAGACACAATTTTATAGTTCAAATACATGATGTATGTGGCATGGTCGCAGCCATCCATAAGAGAGTACATGATGATCAAGATCCGTAGTATGGACGCAGCCATCTGGTTAGGATCAATGAATTGACTCAGGTATGGTCGCAGCCATCCAATGAATGAGTCATGTATCAAAAATCACACCTGGATTACAACAGACACAATCTAGGGTCTTGCGCTCCACCTCGACCCGAATAGAAGTACAAGTTCAAGCATGTGAACATGTGAGCTGAAGTCGAACATGCATGAACATCGTCTGATTACCAGTCAATGATGAAAGCTGTTAACAGACGCGAGAGGTACCACCAATAATGACAATGGCCCTCAAGGTACTATAGGTACAATCTACAGCATGTGAATAAATGAGCCGATGTCGAACACCCGTAGAGTCATCCGATCAGAGGCCAATGATGAAACCTCGTGTCGAACACGAAGAACCTGCCATTGAGGCATGCAGGCTCCAAGGTACCGGAAGGGAGTCTCTAGATCACTTTCCTGGATAATGAGCTGAAGTCGACAGGAAGTGATCTTCATTGAAGGTGGGCCATAATGTTTCCCACATCATCGATACGAGACGGGAAGAGAAAATGTTGTGGATTATGATTTATGAACTATCAGACAGAGGTTGTTTCTTTCAGAGTCAACTTCTCTTGAACATATCGGTGGCACGACAGTGGAGTTGGCAGTATTTGACGTCAATGGATCAAAGGTCATGATGACGAGGCAATGAGCATATGAGAGGTCAAATAGGATTACCCAAACCCACGGAGGCAAGTGACAGATTAGATGAGATATCCCCACCCCGACACAAAAGCAGAGAAGTGCCATGTTCAAGAGCGACATACTGCCGACACGACAATGATTATGGTTCCAAAAGTTTCTTTTTTCCCCCACCATTTCTGGCGAGTACCCCAATTATTTTTAACGAGCTTGATGGGGTTAGCATATGCTTGTTGTATAAGTTCGACCTTCGGTTGAATCCAACTTAGTAACAGTTTAACGAGCCCTAGGGAGGAGAAGCTCGAGTCTCGTCATGATGACGAGTCCAATGTCGTCAGGGTTTAACGAGTCCGACACAGGTAAAACTCAAAGTCTTTTTCATGTTTAGAGAGTTTGAAAAAGACAGAGAAAAGGAAACTCCAGGGGTGTCCTTTTTCGTAGAGTTGTGTCTATCGGGCCCGAAAAAGTATAAAATGATGCCCGAAAGAACCGCCCGATCATTACGACCGAGGAGTACTTTTCATGCATAGTGATTTCGACCTGAAAAAGTAGAAAAGCGATCAAAACCACGTCGTTTCGTAACCATTAACTAGTTTGAAATGACAAAAACCTGGTAATATTTTTATATTTTAATGGTCGATAAAAGAACTTAAAATGACCGCCCCTTAGTAACGTTTAACGAGCCAAGAGGGATGACTCGGCGATCTTTTCCTCTTTAAAAGGTCAGGAAAAGAGCTGAAAGCAGACCATAAGTAACATTTTCTCATGTTTTACCGAGCTTGAAAAAGTTAAAAAGAAGCTCGTTTGAGTTGCACCAAACCCTGTCATCATTCAAAAAACAGCGTAAAACCCATTTCGATATGAAAATATCCTAAAAATACTCAAAAATACCATTTCTAATGTATTTTTAGGTCAAAATAGTGTTATAAATAGTAAAATAGTAAAAAATAAATTTACTTTTCACTTTTTTCCTTATGAGTTCACTGTTGGAGGGTTTTTAGTGCAAAGTTCAGCTGCTGATTGCGATCGATCCAGGAGACCATTCGAGCCGCCGTCTGCAACAGGTAAGAGGTCTCATCTCTAGCTCTGTTTTCATTCCATTTTTTAAGATTTTGGTCCATATTTCAGCTCTCTGCAAAGGGATTTGCAAATTTTTAGGGCTGCGCCATTGGCGCGGGTTTCCTGCACGGGACCGCGCCAATGGGGATTTTTCCCTAAAGGGGTCGCGCCATTAGCGCGACTATTTTAGAAACAGTCGCGCCAACCACGTGATCTTATTTTTCACCAAATTGGACGGTTAAATTTGCAAATTTGTTTCAATTTGTGTTTCAATAATGATCTAACAATTGAAATTTTACCTTTGGTTGCAGGATTTTGCTAAAAATGGTTCTAGAATGGAAGGAACGAGAGCATAATGAAGTTGATGCCCTGGCATTGGAGGACGACGACTGTATGAATGCTCTAAGAGACTACGGATTGAAAAAATTATTCCATACTTCATACCTACGTGCACAACCTGAGCTACTACGCTTCATAATAGATGCTTGGGATGTAGAGGATCAGGTATTTCGCCTGAAGGATCAGACATTGGAGTTGGATGTTTCCGATGTCTATTTCATCACTGGGTTATCACGGTGAGGTGCACGACCTATCTTGACAGGTAGTCGACCTTCTAGGGAGAAGATCGAGGAGGTGAAGGAAAGAGTGTGTCCTGGGGCACGGTTTGGGGTAAACAACAGGAAGGTAGACATCAACACGGTGCCCAACTTGGTTCTACGGGTCATTTTATTTACCATTACCCGGGCAGCCGGGATACAGGCGCCCCATGAGGCCAGCAAAAATCATTTGCTGCTGGCCACTGAATGTCTCCATCCGACATTGTTTGATTGGGCCACGGAAGTGACGACCAATATTAAACGGCAGCTTACTAAGTGTAAGCGAGATGGAAACAAACAGTTTGGATATGGGTCGATCGTGGTGACTTTCTTTCTAGAGCGACTACCGATCTTCCGGGTACTCGGGGGAATAGTGGCAGATCCAGTGTTGAGGGAACCGAGGTTGCATCGATGGGCAGAACTTATGCCCAGAGGAGGAGGGGGCCAACAGATGTCTTGGAAGCCCGAGTTCTTTATCTGGCTCCGACACCAGATGATCGTCATTGAGGACTGGCCCTATGCGGGCACGGATTTCACTGGAGATCCCAATCTCCCTCTGCCTGACGGAGAGGACTGGGATGAGGAGCTGGGTAAGAACTCTTTGTCTTTTAATGTTTTTATGTATTTAAGTTTTTTTTTTTTTTGTTAATACATGCCTATTTCTTACAGCGTCTATATATGTATACAGATGTTGGTGCAGAGCAACCAGCTGACTTGCCTCACAATATGCGCAGAGCACAACCTGCAGTGGATCCTCAGATAGAGGGTGAGGATGATCTCGTACAGAACCTCGAGGAACTTACTCGAGGTATTCCAGACTACGACAGATTGGCGGATGTGCCTAGAGCTTACCAGAGGCACACGGTGGGAGTGTCTACTCTTGTCCATCGTCTATTGAGACGTTTGGTGCGAGCGGTGACATGCTATCATGAGCATAACCGTGTTTAGACGCCTAGGTTTCATTTTTGCATATTTTTGAGGAGCACGCTGTCAGCAGCTGTATAGACTTTGGACATGTATTATTTTTTGTAACGCGCGGGGCGCGAACATTTTGACTCACACATATATATATACATATGATTATGGTTTCTTATTGTGTTTTTCATGTGCTTATGTTTATTCCTAGATGGATCTTTTCTTCACGTGATTATGCGTTTTATATGCTATGTGACTGTTCGACACACATGTAATCTAATGTATCTACTACATAACAAATGACCCATTGGAATGTATTCACACGCACACATATATTTTATTTTTGCGAAAGCTTGAAAAACACACATGAGAATCACGTATGCAAACTATGCTTTATGGGAAATGAAACGGGAATGCCCCCCAGCATCATGACTCAATCCGAGGTACATGCCCCCCAAGCTTCAGTCCATTGAAAATGGGTTGAAGGTTGAAAAAATGGTCTCACGTTTCATTGTTTTAACGAGGTTGACATAATGGTTATGAACTATCCTTGGATATAGGCCATTTCATTATTTTAACGAGGTTGATACATTAGCAAAACTATCCTCGAGACTCCTTGTTTCATTTTTTAGGGAGCTTGACAGAGGGAAATGAACCATGCTCCACCCAATCTTCATCATAATGAACAGGAAGTCGGGGCTTCCGAGAGTGGCGCTCCCGATGGGAGGTCAATGTCGCGGAAGTCGGGACCCAATGCCCCCAGAACACTATGCACGATGGCGGCATTGCTGGATATAGGCATGGGAGAGGTAGCCACATAGTTGACCTGCGGTGGGGCAGATACAACCGGTGGATGAGAACCAGGAGAGGGTGACAACTGCGCAAGAGGCACCGGGGGACTAAAGAACGATAATTGATCGATAGTTACAATCCCTCCATCGTGTGGAAAGCAAACCACACGGAAAAGTGAAGAGACGAGGGCCCCCATAGCATAAACATAGTCACGACCAAGGAGAATACTGATGCCTAAGGCCCCTTGGGTAACCAACACGTCTATATAGACGGTTTTACCTCCCAAAGTAATAGGGAACTTCGAGAGGACTCCTAGAGATGGACATGCTCCTCCGTCGAAAGCCAACAGATTCTGTGTGACCGACCTGAGCAGCGAGGAACCTAAGGCTTGCCAAGTAGTGTACGACATAAGACTGACTGACGCGCCTTCATCCAGAACAGTGCCAGGTACTGCCTTATCACAGGCGAGTACTCTAATCTGGAAAGGCACATGGGATGGAAGGCAAAAAGCAGTCAAGTGACTCCAGTCGAAGGAAACGACTGAACTACTTGGTGGGGGAATCGTATGATTGCCCCCTGGTCTAAAGGAACCGAAGAAGGACCCGCTGAGGCAGCTGGGATAAGCGGGTCGTTTTCGGACTCAGGATAATCTGATGAGACAAGAAGAATATGATCATGATGTCCTTCTAGAACAGGGTGGTCGAGGGGAGGTGAACCCGAGTTGACACTCTCTCCGACCAATGGTTGGTCTGGAACAAGCTGGGCAGAGCCAGGTTCAGGAAGAGGAGGCTGGATAAGAGAGGAGTGTAAACCAATCTTGTGGTTAGCAGGAGGACGATCTGCAGCTGCAAAAAGACGCTGATATCTAGCGGGGAGTTGGGGTGAGGGAATCGCAAGACTTTCCAAGACGGTGGAGGCTTTATCCATGAGTGGACAAAGGTGAAGGGGATGATTTCCTTCACAAAGTCGGCAGAGGAATCAAATCTTTCCTTTTCCTTTAGTATTCCCAACTGGTGAGGTAACATCGCCATGAGCTTCAGTGGACGATGAGGGGCGGGCCGGATCACGGGACCATACTTCTAAAACCCTGGGAATGCTAGGACAATCACGAAGAAGATGGTCCTCCTTGCATAATCGACAAGGAAACTTAACCTTCCGCGGAGGGGCGGAAGGTGGCCCTTTTTCAAGTATATGCGAGGGAGTAGCAGTTGTGCTTGTAGTCTTTGTTGTGCTTGTAGCCTCTCCCTTAGGAGACTTCTTCTTCTTGGTCTTCTTCTTCTTCTTCTTAGCCACCTGGTTACTCGAATCGAGACTTTCACCAGGTGAGGTACAAGAAGGAGACGAAGAAGCAGGCGTCGAAGGGGAGGGGTCCACCTTAGGTTCAACGTGATGTTGTGCAGGTGGAGGGACTGATGGAGGATCAACCGACACAGTAGGGACCACAGAGTTTTTAAAAATAACCAAACAGGCAACCCGACAGTTAACCCTGGGAGGGATAATGTCGCCATATAAAGAGCACCAGCATTCTCAGGAGAAGGGAAATGACCAGGATTCCCGTCAGGCGGGGAACTTGGGTTGGTGGACCCTGAAAAAGTTGCCATAACAAAACGAAATCCTACTCAAGCTAGCGTACACAAGATCTAACCGGGTAATTTTATCGAGGCCAGATAGATTTTAAGACACTGAACTTGACCTTTTCATTTTTAAAGAGTCGCGAAAAGGACGAAAAGATGACTCTAGTCTCCTTCGAATTGTTTAATGAGCACGAAGTGACAAGCTGCTCACTTACACCTTTTCTTTTAGAGAGTCCGAAAAGGATCAAAAGTGACTACTCTGGAGAACTGGTAAAAGGTTTGCCAAAACAATCCATATAACTGCTTATACACCTTGGCAATCAGATGAAAACCAAGGACTTCCGTACTGCAGTCAATCTTCCCGAATGCTGTGTTCAGTGCATTACGGCTTGTAGGGCGGCAGACTCAGCTTCCTATGGATCAAAGGTTGCAAGCCTATAGGGGTCTCCCAATATATCCTCGACGGTACGTGGGAGCACAATCCGTACTAGCACCTACCGTTTCACCGTGGAGGAATCACCCAAGCACTCAATGATAAACTACCAGGTTTAAAGACGCCGGAACACGTCTCTAACCTAGACCTCTAGAATGTGAGCGTTATGTTTCAATGCGTTGTTAGGTTCATTGAATTCATTTTACGGTTTATCTTTAATTAAGTTTCAGTTTTCGGTCCTACCGTATTTGGTCTCTTGAAATTTCCTAAATGCAAAGTATATGCGAAAATTGTATCGTTTCATTGAATGAACTCTATCTACGGGAGAGTTGAGAGTTTTATACAAACAAAACGATCACAAAGATTCTAATGCAGCTAATAACAAGAAATGAAAATCTTTTTTCTTTTTTCCTTTTAAAAGCAACAATTAACTAAAAATGCTAATTAATAAAAAGCAAAAAATCTTTTCATTTTTTTCTTTTCTTTGAAAATAGTATGATGCACTCAAACAGATTTCAAGAGATATGCACTAAACAGATAATTCACTCAAAGAATCTAGAACCAATTCTGAAACATGAAAAACGACATATTCACGCAAAGAAAACTCCAAGATCTTCAAAGAACTATGTAATCTAAGTTCAACTGAAGTCAAACAAGAAATAAGCAAGCTAAAAGTGAGTTACTTGCAGCATATAATGCAAAACTTGTACAACTACCAGAGGAATGTGGAAAAACAACCGATAAATCGACTGGATCATCAAACCATAAATCCGAAAGAAGGCTCGACATGCAAAGCCACTAGGGCCAAGATATAAAATCGATAGAAAAAGGCGAACAACTAAAGGATGAAAAGAACAACCAGTCACATAACAGTCCAACAAACTTCCAGGAGGTGTAAAAGATGCAAAAAGATACAGATCCAAGCTCAGAAGGCTGACAAACAAACTAATTGAGAAAATTCACAAGTCTGGCGCGACTATCAGACTGCAACTCGCGATATAAAGGGATTGGCGCGGGTTGTCTGATAGCAACATGCGCCAACCAACGCGATTGTCAGAAGAAAAACCGCGCTAATAAATTTTGCCAGGCAAAAAAACAAAACAAATAGTCCCAGGCTTGGTTTATAGTATCTAAAAAGGCCAACAAGCAATAAACAACAAGAAATTCAGCCCAGAAAGCTATTCAAGCCAGTAAACAAGAGAAAAATTGACATGCAAGGCAAGGTTGAAATTGTTCAGTTTGTAAACTAAACCAGAGATTGACTGAAGTGGCGTTGATCTACTTCACTACTGCATAGCAGTAGTGTTTCGAAGGCTATCTGGCCGTGCTTCAGGCTCCGTCTACAGTTTACAAATCAACAACACAAAAACAAAACAACAAGCTTCTCCCCCAGTGGAGTCCCAAATTGTTGAACTGGTAAATCCCCTCTGCGGATAGAGGCGATCCCACTAGCCCAACACGGGTCTAGCAACAATCACACAACGCTAACACGCAGGTTCCTAATTGCACCAATCAGAGATCAATCATGATGGTCTACCTGGATTCCAACGCTAGTAGTTGTAGAAGAATCGTCGCTCCCGTTCCTTTGCTCCTGCTGGTCACAATCCCCATGATCCTCGTGAATGGACACCTGCACATGTAAAGAACGATACAAACACAAGCATAAAATCCAGTATATGCAATTATATATCGGTCAGAAAAGATATAACTCAATTACCATGATGAAGACACATGAGTGGAACCATAATGATAGTCGTCTATTAATGAGTAAAAACACAGAAAGATTACAACCAAAGGTTCTGACATTGAACCTCCTCTGACTGGGCAAGCAGCTAAATATGCCTTGCAAAGTGACCTCTTCTCTCTCAATATTTCGGCAGCATAACCCCTCTATACTTTACAATTCTCACTATCACTCCAGCATTACTTCAGCACTCACAATAGCTCTAGCAAAACTAGTTGATTTAATGCAGGGGGACAGTCATTTATAGATGGAGGAGGAAGGAGTATGGATTGTATCAGGACGCCTATTGAAGATTAGCATTATCCCTGAAAAGAAAGTGAACTTAGTTGTCATGGATAAAAAGATGACACTCGACCGCTTTCATGAGGATTTTTCCTTCAGAGAACTCCATGAACAGAGAGGAAAAAACATATGAGTGTGCGCTGGCTAAAAATCATAACCAGATTTAGGTGGTGCGGGTTTTGTTCTATGACAGAGTGTCAATGGGCGCGCCCCCTTTTAAGGAACTGAGTCATTGGCGCGGGTAAGACACTGTGAACCCGCGCTAATGGAAAAAGGGCACTTTTTAGGGATAATCTGCAAAAGGTGTCTTCAGGGAATATGATGTTCATACTCAGGGAATACAATGCAAGTGTTTTTTGGTTTTGTCACTGGTCACAGGTCCATAACTGTGTCCTCCAATGTACAAAACCAAGGGTAACAGGGATGGTGACCAACGGTGACAAATTACTGTGTAAGATGAAGTCAGCTACCAAATTATCAAGTACATTTCCTATGAAGGAAGGTACAACATAGTTTATGGTTACCATTTCAGACTTTTGCATGAGCTGAGATATGGCATGGATATTCCCACACCCCAAAAACATATTATTCCCTATTTTCTCCTATAGTCTCTTATAGATTCCAACATTAAATTGAAGGCAGGAGGTCCAGACCAATTGGCTCACCATGGACTAATTAAACTGTTGGTGGAAGAAGCCCTCCACACCTTCACAATCCCCATAGTCTAGGAGATTTTCAGAAATATGACAAGAGAGGATGATATAAAAGCCCTCACATATGACCTCAGTCCTTCTGAAAGTGAGGGGGAAGAACAAAAAGGGGAAGATGAGGAGAAAACCAAAATAGAGGCAGAGGAAACCAAAGCAAAGAAAGAGGAACTTGAAATAGGGAAGGAAAAGACCAAAACAAAGAAGGAAAAACACTAAACAAAGAAGGAAGAGACTGAAATAGAGGAGAAAAAGACTAAAATACAAAAGAAAAAGACTAAACCAGAGAAGAAAAAGACTGAAGTAGAGAAGGCAGAAACTAAATAAGATGAGAAGGGAACCAAAACAGAGCTAGAGGAGGCAAAGCTAACAGAGGTAGAAAAGACAAAAGAAGAGGAAAAAGGGGCAAAGAAGACAGAAGTGTCTCCTAAGACACTAGAAAGGGAAGCAACAACTGTTCTTGCTGCCCTCAGCTCCCCAGTTAAACCCAAACCAAAGAGTAAAAGGCAACCATCAATGTATTTCAGGGCTAAAAAAAGCACAAGAACAAAATAGGAAAGCCATAGCCATCCTCAAAAGAGCCTATCATAATTGAAGATTCCCCTACTATCAAAAGGGAAGAATCTCCATCCAAAACCCCCTATTACTTATGAAAGAGGAAGTCCTAGATCCTCCACTTGGAAGGAAAGAATAAAACTACAGGACTCAAACACAGTCCTACACGAGGCACAGATTTCTCTACAGGAGACCCTAACAAAGCTATAGGAGATTGAGAAACTCGAGAAAAGGGAAAAAGAGTAGACCAAGGGGAAGGATGAAACAACAAAGATTCCAGAACTTGACCCCCAACCTAGTTTGGGCTCCTATTACAATCTCCTTGAAAGGGGAAAAATTATTCCACAGAAATTTGCAGTCCCACTTTTCTTTGAACTAGAAAAAGAAAGTGTAAGGAGCCATAGGTGGATGAAAATTGCCAAGTCCAGAGGGGTGGAAGACATTGGACACATGGATAACAAGCTAAGAGAGATGGGTAAGGAGTTGAGCACTGTAAGACATACAGAAGCAATCATAAGATCTCACTTGGAAGAAGAAAATGAAATGTTAAGAAAATAGTTGCAAGAAAGGGAAACCCAATTAGCATGCATGGACAGCTAGTCTATGGAGGCACTACAGTGCAGGCAACCAGCCAAATCATATGGAGTATACCTCAAAGACCAGTGGCTATAGTTTCAAATTAAGACCTTGGCACAGAGAGGCACCATGCCTTTTCAGGATTATACACAATTTATAGACCTATGTGACCAAAGTTTAGTAGAAGACAAAGAAAAGTTGGCAAAGTTTTATTTTCATAACATGGCCCTCACTGATATGAACCTATGGGACCCCAATGCTAGGTTGGGGGACTTCCAGCTGATGGCCATGGCATCTTCGATGAGTCATGAGGATAAAAGGGCAACAAAAATCAATAAGTTGATGGCAAAAGAACAGAATGAGCCCCTGATGATTAAAGCAGAGCCATTAGAGCCTATGGTTCTCATTAGCACACACCAGCATCTTGCAGTTGATGCTCAAAGTGCCCCCAAGTACATCAATGATCAGGCCCAGGCTTGCACATTTTGAGGACATGGAGATATTGCTTGGAGATGACTGCATTCATGCCTGCATGAGAAGGTGGAACACACAACCGCACAACCTATAGATCAGGGAGCATCACTCCCCAAATAGGATGAAAGAAGCATTGAGGAGAGTGCCACTGTATAAGCACTCTATGAAAAGTTTGAAGGTCAATTGGATTGGCCTCAAGTTGAGTCCCCCACTGCTTCTAGGACTGCTAGAGGGCACAAAGGAGGAAGAAGAAAGACAAAAATCGAAAGAGATGGACAGAAAGGCTAGATTCCATGATAGGGAAGAGGATCTCACATCAGAGGCATGGGATGTTAGGGAGACCATCAGGGCCATCAAAGATGAAGAGATTGACTAGTTTCTCAGAGGATGAGCAACACATTCAGTAGGGGGGTGATGATGAGCCCCATAAATGGGTAATTATATGGGCTCATTTGGCCTCCTAACTCAGCTTAATCCACCATTCTCATTAGTTTATTGCATTTTTTTTATTATATTTATGCTAATAGAGTGAATTGGGTTAGTCATTATGCCATGAAGTCTAATGTGTTTTTTTATGCAGATGTTTGGTCAGTTTTGAGACAAAGTCAAAGGTTTAATGAGCATTTGGCAGCCAATATTTGAGGAAAACAAGGGAGAGGATTTGTGGGAGGCTGTCCCCCTCATTTATGATCCCCTACCTCGAATCCTCCTTCAAAAAGCTCGGAGCACAAGCAACCACATCAATGCATCAAAAGGGCAGCAGAGCAAGTGAAGAAGAACTACTGTCTATATCTAGTCTTGGGAGCCAAGCCTCCTTGATTTTAGGAGAGATGTTGGAGTCTCCAGTTGTATAAATAAGAGGGCTTAGGTTCTTAGTATTTTAGTTGGATGTTAGTCAAATTTTCTCACTTTTGTTGCAACTCTTGCTTAGCTCATTTCGAGCTTACTTTTGTGAACAGTTTTATGTAATGTGACTATTATTTTGATAATGGATATGAAATATTTTCTGAGCCAGCACTGAGTCCTTCCAGAGGGATGAAGCTCTTGGGTTAGGTTCCAACCCAAGATTCCCAACACCTCTTGTTTTTTACTTATATGTTTTGTTGCAGTTTGTGAATTAGTTGTTGTTGGATAGATTTCTTCCTTAGTAAAATAGGTTGCTTTTTGGTGATTTACATAGCTGTTTCCATTTCAGTTGTTGAAGTAGGTTAAAAAGTGGTAAGGGAAAGATACAAAAATGCCATCAATAGATCCTTGACCTCCTTTCCTCCCTTTGGGACCATGAACTGAGGTCAAGGTCTGCTTGCTGCCATAAAAACATAGTTTTGCTTCCTCCATGCAATTTCTAGTGTTACAATTTGATTTAGAGGTTAATGCCTTGCTTCAGATACATTTTTCCATACTCATTTCTTTTTCTGCAATAAATCTCTTTCAATGCTTTCCTTTCCATAGAGCATTGTTCAACATTTCATTTTCCTAGGTCAGAATTTAGGTTAACATGAGATATAGTTCTGTTTTTGTGGCGTAGCTAGTTCTTTTCTTGCTTAGATTCAGTGTCTCTATCTGTAGCTCTCTTACAGTACATCTCTGCTCATAATAATTCAATAAATCTTCCATCACCATCTCTTTTGCTACATGTTTCACAGGTCATTCACAACCCTTCACAAATCTGCCCTAATTTCTGCACTTTTCTCATAAGCTTTCCTCTCGTCTCTTGAACAAATCCAACCATCATTTTCTTTCCTAATCATCCTTGATGAACTTCAGACACATTAAATCATCCCTCTAGTCTTCAGCTACCCTTTTCCACCATTGTTTCACCTTTAAAACCTTCAAAAACAGCCCGCGGCATCCTCCTATAGATTCTCCTGTAGATCCTCCTGTAGATCCCTTTCAGCCTCCTATAGAATTTCCTGTGAGTGACTTTTTGAAGTCCGATTGTAGGGAAACCCTCTAGAAGGTTACTAGAGGCCTCGTAGGACCCCTCCACACTTCCCTACATCTCTGCAAATCCCGAATTCACCCTCCTTCGCCACCTAATCACTGCCACATCCACAAACATATAAATTTCATACATAAAAATTTCACATAAAATACATAGAAATCCAAAAAAGATGTTTTTTTTCTTATTTTCTTCTAGGAATTTCTTGAATAGGTGTATTTTACTTCCTCAGTAGGTAATGGCACTCCTTTCCTAGATTTTCACCTCTCTTTTTGCAAAAGTAGGGTTAGTCGGTAAATTAGGGTTTGTTAGGTTTACTGCACATTTCAGTCTTCTTTCTCTTTTTACAAGTAGAATAGCCTCTGTAGAGTTAGCTTTCTTTCATCACATTTAAAGATTCTTCTGAAATTCATAGAAGTTGGCTTGAGCTCTTAGTGACCTTGCACCGGTTGACCAAGTGATAGCCTGCAGTGAGAACTAGTACTTGTGCATACAGCACCGTCACTTCCAAGTTTGTTACGAACTACCTGGTTGATAAAAGTAAAGTAGGAAGCCCCAGGAGTTGCAACATTATTGTTGCAATACTTGTGCTCACCAGCAGCTACAAGGCAAGGCATGACAAACACCATGTTGATCATAAATTTCAAGTTGGAGATGAAGTTTGATTATATATTAGCAAAGAGAGACTTCAAGGGGAAGGTGAAAAGCTGAAGCCAATCCATTATGGTCCTTTTTAAATTTGAGAAAAGATTGGTAATAATGCATTTAACCTAGATTTGCCTCCTTAGATGCAAATATACTTTGTTAATGCTCAAAATTTGAGATTGTTTGAGCCTCCTTTGATTGATGATCAAGGAGAGCATGTTCATCTACCATCAATGGATGATTTCTCCCCAGAATATCTTGATGAACTTCAACAAGATCTCATACTTGAGAGAAGAAGCAGAACTTCGAAGAGAGGGAATGTTGAATACCTTCGAGTCGGGATGAATGGAATAAATCCTTCTAATGCCAAATGGTTGTAGATTGAGAAGGTGAGTGTTGGGACAGGGTCCTCTAAGGTAATTTTTGAGTTTTGGGGCATAAAGCCCAAGTTTTTGTATAAAAAGTGTAAAGTCTCTGCATTTTGTGGTCACAGAGAGTGAAGATGTAAATTGTCATAAATGGTTTCCTCCCTTCGTTTATGTAAGTCATGTCAGCTTTAGGAGATCTACCCATGGTCCGCGAACCATGGGATTGTATAAAAAGGGAAGTCTCAGAAGAGTCTAAGGCAGTTCAGTTAAGTTCAGTTCATGGATGTTGATGTAATGGGTTAGTAAGAGCTAAGAGCGAAGAGCCTTAACGTAGGAAAGATGCTTTGCAGCTGTGTGCACAGAGGCCTAGGGTAGACATCTACAACCAATTTTGCAGACTCCTACAGCTGTGTGCACATGATAGTTAGAGTCTATAAAGAAAATATGAAGCATTAATAAAGAGGATTATTCTAGAATTACATGTGTTGATCTATTTATTTCTGTTATGAATGCATGCGATCATGTTATGACGAATATTGGGTTGACGATTTAATGATGTATTGATGTGTGAATCTATGTGTTTTACTTTATTATATGAACGCAAGTAATAATATCGGTTTATGGGAATAATATCTCAATGCATGTTGAAGTTATCAGATACTTAAGCCAATTGAGGTAAATACAGAGGTAAGAACATTTATAGAAGCACGTAAATAGATAAATCACCTATCTAGGATCCTCAAAGGACGATCACAGACCTTCGCAAAGGTCTGTAAGCCAAATAAGAGAATTATATCGATAAGCCCTAAAAGGCTTATCGATCTACGTGAAGGCAGGTTTACGGTATAAAATGACATCACTACCATCTCTAGGTGTGGAAACTTGGTTCCTTCATCCCCCCATACTACTTTGGGCAGGACTTTAGTCCGCACTCCGCGGATTGATGCCGAAAGGGCCAGTAGTGTATGGATTTTCTTGGCTAATTAACGCTAAACCTAGGTCAGGGCCCACCAAGCCAAAAAATGGTTCTACTGCCAGGACCGGGATCTGCATAATGGGATGTGTGATGTCACATCACTCGAATCCAACTAAAGGAAATTGAAGACTGATTGAATAAATTTGTAGCACAAGAAAACAACAACCCATGATTGATGAAATAACATTGGTTGGATAGATATCTATACACAGAAAAACATGAAATCTTCTTATGTTCCTTCCCGATTGAATTGTACGAGTGGATTGTTATATTGGAAAAAAACCAAGGAAGGTGGAGGCTTGATGGTCCGATAGTGTGGGTCCCAGAGTTAGTGCGGAGATTGGAAGCCTCAGAGGATAAAATCGTACGTGTTTTCAATTACTGGCTCGATTGTACCATAGGAGGATTAATGACAGAGTTCGCAGTCGACACGTCAATCAATTACAACGAAGAAGAGTGCCACTTCTTCAAGGGACCATGAGGTAAGTATTTAAGGTCTTTAAATACTTGGATTAATATGCTCTTGTGTGAAAAGTAGGTTATGCAGTTACCTTGATGTGGAGCTACGCGAAGTGGAAATATCTTCAAGGACAAAGGGAAAACATGCTCTGAATATAGCCCGCTGATTGGACCTCCTCTGAGTCACAATGAGGATGCAGCGCAGGCTTCTCCATAGAGCACTGTTCAATTGATAAGACAAGGGTTCCCGCGAATACCCTATCCACCCACACCACCTCCATCTTCATCTCCACCACATACACCTTTGCACACACTGCCACCACCTCTGCCACCATTCAATATGGCGAACGCAATAAAATTACCCATTTTCAAGGGGTTGGGAATAGAGGGCCCGAACTAGTTTTGGTTCGTCACAAAGGCTGTATGGGAAGCTCACGATATAACGCATGATCAGATGAAGAAAGAAACGTTGGTCACTACTTTACAGGTGTTATAGACATTTTTGGGCACTTCAACCCCAATCATAAATGTCCATAAACTGAGGGCTCCTAAGTCCCTAAAAGTGTTGCTTCACTGCCTAAAGGAACAAGGTCAGCTGATTACATCATCTCCCAGAAGTTCTCCATTGAAAACTGCTCATAAATGGTCAAAACGGGACCATACTAAAGCTCAGTGTAGAGGGTACGATGCATATCACCTTCCCAGTGTACAAGGTGCGATGCATACTAAATTTCTCCTCTGTAGGGTGCGATGATCAGGAATGGACAAATGGCAGGGACAAAATCCGAGGTGGAAGATTATGGAATCTTCCAGAAGCTTCCCCTCTGATACTTGCCTCTCTGTTTTTGACCAGGGATGAGTAAGAGATCGTCATTCTCCAAGTGGAAGCAAGAACTATCAGAGGGAGGACACTAATCAAGATCCCAGAAGATGACTCACCTCTTTGTAATCATCTATATATGGATCCCTCATCACAGAGATCCAGGGGCTGGAATTTTGTATCTTATAGAGAAGTGTTGTTGGTTTTCTGGTGTACATTCATAGTTGGGTGATCTAAGCTTTTCTTGAGGTGAAGAAGGGCTTCCTAGCTGGAGGATGATGCTGGGTCAAAACATATGGTTGTAATCCTCTTGCTAC
>APFE030694515.1:18259-52499 GCA_000404065.3 Pinus taeda
GAGCCTAGTTCGGTGCATGTGCCACCTCTCTCTATCTCTTCTACCTTTGAACATATTTCTTCTTCAGATGATGAAAGTGAGGATGACAATCCTCCCACACCTTCTCAGGATCATCCTTCAGCGCCTTCACTTCTAAAATGGGTCCAAGCTACTCGAGATGCAGCAGGTGATCTTGTCGGTGATCCTACAGATTAGCGCCGTACCCGTTCTCAGTTTGAAAGAGCCTCTTCTTTACTGGCTCAAGTGTCAGAAAATTATGATCCTGACACCTTTGCAGAAGCTTCAGGCCATCCAGATTGGGACACAACTATGAATGAAGAATATCGTTCATTATTGGCAAACGATACATGGGATCTTGTTCCTCTACCAAAGGGGTGCAAACTTGTTAGATGCAAATGGGTTTACAGAACCAAGTATGGGCCAGATGGGAAAGTTGATAAACATAAAGCTCGACTTGTTGCTAAGGGCTTTTCACAAGTTGAAGGCATTGATTATACTGAAACCTTTTCCCCAGTTGCCAAAATGAACTCTGTCCGCCTTGTTCTTTCCCTTGCTGCCTCTTTCAAATGGGAAGTCCATCAGATGGATGTTAAATCTGCCTTCTTGCATGGGGACTTGCATGAAGGAATCTACATGGAACAACCTATTGGGTTTATACAAACAGACTACAGCCTTGTATGTCGTCTTAAGAAATCCCTTTATGGTCTCAAGAAAGCTCCTCGGGCTTGGTATGCCAAAATGGATAGTTTTCTTTTAGAATCTGGCTTTTCTAGGTGTCATTCTGATAATACTGTCTACACCAAGAAAGAGGGCAAGTCTCTTATCATTCTTGTTCTTTATGTTGATGATCTTATCCTCACTGGTAGTGATCCAACCTTATTAACCATGTGAAGTCCAGCCTTAAAAAGAAGTTTGAAATGACAGACTTGGGACATTTACATTATTTTCTCGGTCTTCAAGTCTTGCAGTCCAAGGAAGGTATTTTCCTCTCCCAATCCAAGTATGCCTGTGATCTTTTACGCTTTTTTCACATGGAAGATTGTAAGCCAGCTCCTTCTCCCTTTCAGTCTGGAGTCAAACTTTCAGTCAATTGTACTTCCCCTGAAGTTGATGCTACCTTATATCGTCAACTTGTCGGTAAACTTTTGTATTTAACCCATACTCATCCTGATCTTTCCTTTGTTGTTGGCCTTGTTGCTCGGTTTATGCAAACCCCACGTGAAAGTCATTGGAAAGCAGCTAAACGAATACTTCGTTATGTTCGCGGTACAGTTCAGTTTGGCATTCATTACAATGCTGAAGCATCTCCTCTATTGGTTGGTTTCACTGATTCCGATTGGGCTGGTGAACCTGATGATCGGAAGTCTACTGCTGGTTATGTGTTCACTCTTGGTTCAGGACCTATTACATGGGCTTGCAAGAAACAGGCTGCCATTTCTCTTTCCTCAGCAGAAGCAGAGTATCGTGGTGCCATAGAGGCTAGTAAGGAAGCCTTGTGGCTTCGTCAGATCCTATCAGAGTTTGGTTTTCAGCAGCAGCATCCGACTAAACTTTGGTGTGATAATCAAAGTGCCATTCAGCTTTGCAAAGATCCAGTTCAGCATCAGCGCAGCAAACACATTGAACTTCACATGCACTTCATCAGAAAGCTCATTCATGACCATGTTCTTGAAGTGCAATATTGTTCAACAGATGATCAGGTTGCAGACATCTTCACAAAGGCTCTCACAGAGGCGAAGTTCACTAAACTTCGATATATGCTTGGAGTTCAGGAAGTTGTCACTAAGGGGGGATAGGCTCTAGTGCCTCCTTCCTTCTCCTATTGTGTCATATTTGTAAATCCTTCAATCCTATCCCAAGTTGTTCTTAAGGGGGGATGTTAGGATATTCCGACACATAGAAATAGTTAAGTATAACTTGGTCTAGTATAGAGTTAGGTAAAGTGTGTTTCTTTACTATGTACATTTGTAACTTACAATCCGACGGTCACGATATGTAGTGATCCAACGGTTCATTCTCTCCTCGGTATTACCGACACTTGATCCGTGGCTTGACACCCGGTTGGTCCATGAATTCTATTTAAAGCGCATGGAGGGTCATTTGTAGGTTCACCGTGCATGAGAGAAGCTTATGTAAAATTTCATTCCTTTATTAAGAAATTGCCTGTAGTAGCCACGTTGGCGCAGGCCGTGGACTGTTTCCCTCTCTGAGGGTTTTAACCACGTCAAAATACTGGTGTATTGATCTGTGATCTGTTTGTGAGCGGTGTCCTTTTGGTGTTTTGTTTGAGGAACTTAGCCTGTATATTCCTACAACTGTAACCCAAAACACCCACATGCTTTGAAACACTAAGCATGTAGAATTAGGCAACCATAATCGATCCCATTGTGGCCTGCAAACTAATATTTGTAGCTAATAGGTATGAGTGAACCTACTGATCCGATTTTACTCAACTTTTGGATTTAACAAAGATCTTTTTCTTCTGTGATGTAGCTATAATTGCATTTTAAAAGAGCATAAATGAACATATATGCATGCTTAAGAAAATGGAAACATAATTATGATCATCAAATCATAAACAAGAGACATTGATAACGAAGTTTGTCCAGTGTGGACTACGTCTTCGGCCTTAGTGTCAGGATGGTGTTGGCCACTTCATTCAGTGCTGGAAATGGTGAAGATGTACATGGACTATGCTTTTTTTCATACAAGGATATGCGCCCTCTGCATGAGTGGCAAAGTCTCTCCATGAGACGTTTCACTATATGAACTATCACTCACAATAGACCTCCTATCAGCATGACATAATCTTACGCATGGTGACAATGAGTATCTTGCCATAATGGAATCCAAGGGATCTCAACAAAAACACCCATGGTGACAATGAGTATCTCGACATCACGGAAATAAAGGGATCTTAGTCAAAACATAGATAACAATCCATGATGGATACATCTCACATGAAATAGACACAAAGATTTTGCATCATAAATCAAGCAAGAATTAAAACAACATAGTACATCTCACAACAAATGATCAAAGAAGTACATGACAAAAACACTTCATATACCTCAAATCTGATGTTGGTTGAAGAATATAATCCTCATCTGCTGGATCTGAATGCACTATCGAAATCGTGGCATCGAATGACATAGAATTGACTGTCCACACTTTGAAATCTTACACTGTCACTTCAATCTAGAAAATGGCCAAAAAATAGAAGGCTCGACTACAAAAAATGACTGCAACATTTAATTTGTGTCGTCGAGAGATGTAAATCAACTATCCATTTGCCAAATTATGATACATGCAAAATCTGGGCATGTAGGAGTCTTTTAGATTCCCCATCATTCTCCAAAGATTGCCTCCTCTAGGTTGACTGGAGATCTGCAATTCAAATCAAAAACCTGATCTTTCCATTAAGATACTTGTGCAATTCTAAGAAGAATGAGTATAAAGTTGGCTGCATTCTGGATCTAGGAAATTTCAGCATCTAAGGAATCTAGAAAATTCCCTCAAGATTCTCGAAGATTCTCCTCTGGTGGAAATTTGAAAATCTTCTGCTCAAAAGGTGAATCTGACTTCGTCATTGCGTTCCCTATGAAAATTTGAGAAAAATCACTGTAAACTTGATTACATTATGAAAAAATGAATTTTTACCTCCCAAGGAATCTTAAAGATTCTTCATAAGTATCAAAGGATCCCTGTAAATATTCTTGCAGAATATTCTCCTTCTCGAAAACCATGCCCATGCACAGTTCTAGCTTTGGCTCCAGGTTCCTCCTGCAATTGCTCCGCCGCTCTCAAATCCACTCAGCCTTTCCCTAGCGCACTAGGCAAAAAATGAGCTTAAATATTAGGTCCTGGGCAAAATTACCAACCTTGGGCCATTGGCACAATGGTAAAGTCATGTAGGTAGTTGACGAGAGGTCAGGGGATCAAATCCTGCCCCTCCTTATTTACATAACCGTTGTTGCATATGTATTAACTTTGGAAAATTTATGTGGTGTGGTTGCAGTTTGGTAACGGTTTCATGTTATGTTTTGGGTGCTGTGTTGTGCGTTGGTGTGGGTGTCCAAGTAGCAAGCTGACTATTCTGGTCGGGTAGGTTCATTATAATAATTAGTGGTTTTTAATAATAATAATGATAATAATAATAATAATAATAATAACGATTAATATCTTAATAAATTATAATTAATATATTATGATGATAATTTTCTTTAATTAACATTTTATTAATATTATAATAGTAATAATAATAATAATAAATAATTTAATAATATTAATAAATATGATTAATAATAATAATTTTAAATAAATCATTACTAGTAATAATAATAATAACTAGCGCCTATCGATGTATTTCAACCACATTTACTAATGTGGTTGTGCATGTGATTGATTCATATATGCCTATTGACGTATATCAACCACATTTATTAAATAAATCTGGTTTCGCTAGTATTAAATATACTGACACATATCTACACCAATATCATATAGGATATATTAACATAGGTGTAATATAGGGGATAAATATTAATATATAACATTAGTATTAATGTAACATTAACATCTACTTAACATAATATCATATAGGGTTATCATTAATATTACCTTAACGTAGCATAGTAGGATTAGATTAGATTAACACTTAGTTTAGGCTAGGTTAACCTTAGGCTAGTCTTAGGTGAGGGGATAACTAGATGCAATAGAACTAGTTAGAACCACCATTCCAAATGGAAAAGGGTTTGATTTAGAGGCTTGATCGAGTGGTCTCCTTATTGTTGACGAGGTGATTTTTGGCCATTGATAGGTGGACATGAATTTTCCTAGTGAAGGTATGACAAGGATGGAATTTATAGACAACAATGATACATTATTTAAATATCAAAGGCCAAAAATGCTCAGTGTGCATAATTTTCTAAGCAGTGGTAATCCTAGATAATTAATCGCCACATGGTTCAATGTGAAAATCATTCAAAACAAGTTCAACCTCATCATGAGTGAGACATTGACATAGTATTTTATTGACTCTGAATGCTAAAGGGTATCAACAATAATAACATAATGACTAGATTGTTGGCATACACACCAATGTTCATTATGGGACAACTCAAGCTAAAAAAATTGAGTCTGGAGATATAGCAAGACATCCCCATACTGAGGATTATAAGAAGTAATGAGGAATAATGTCTCATAAGGGAGTGGGTCCTCAACCATGACTTCTTCATCAGTTCGAGGTAACTCAACAGGTAAGTCTTTGAATGCTAGGGATTTCTTTAACTCAACAACCACAAACTCTAAATCGAACTCTCAAAGTATAACAAAAAATTTGGAGTATGTTTCCTCATTGATATGATGAATAAGTACGTGTTTCATGGGTTTTGTGTCAGATATTATCATGGTCTTCTGCAAGAGTATATAGTGTCATAATCATTGGATAACAACAATAGATGCCAAATCAAACTTATCAACATGGGAGTATTGAAGCTTAAGACCAAGAAGACCCTTTCTAACATAATAAATAGGATTTTCTTTGTGCTTCTCATTCGCTTGGACAAAAGATATACCAATGGTGGAGTCAGAAGCTGCTAGATACAATTGAAAGTCATTGTTGAAATCAGGAGGACTCAATAATGATATGGATAACAAAGCCTGTTTCAGAGAATCAAAGGATCATTGGGCTTGGTCATCCCATATGAAAGGTACTCGTTTTTCAACAATTGCATAAAACTTTGAGAAATCTGAGCATTAGCAATGAACCCATGCAAGGAATTAACATTTCCCTAAAGAGCTTGAAGTTGTTGAACTGTGCAAGGAGGAGGTAAATTGACAATAACCTCTACCTTAGAGGGATCAACATGAATACCTTCATTGTATATGATTAATCCTATCAATTTCCCATATTATACGCAAAATACACATTTATGGGGGTTTAGCTAGATTTTATAGTAATGACATCAAAGAAATACTTCTCTAAGGTATGTAGGATGATCCTCACGAAGTAGAGATTGAGTAGTAAGGTCATCAAGATAGAATTCAATGATGTGTTTGATGTCGTGAAAGGCATATGACATGGAGAACTAGAAAATAACACCAACATTTTTAAGACCAAAAGGAATTTATAGTATGCAATCATCTCAAAAGAGTAGAAAAAACTAGTCTTGTGTTGATCCTCCAACTTGATTTGGAGATTGCTATAGTCACAAAAACCATTCATGAATAATAATATAGAACTTATGGCACATTCATCAAGAATCTCATCGATAAAATGGTATTTGTAAATCTAAGACCAAGCTAAAATATCGCAGAATCCCTTAAAAGGGTAAGTACAAATTTCAATTTATTGAGGAGTGCAATCCTCCCAAATCAAGATAGTTTCCAAGACACCTGGTTTCTTGGAAATACTAATAGGGATAGTTTATGAAATATTCACCAAATTCCATTTGAAAGAAAGTGTGAGAAACAATGTAGGGGAATGGGAATAATTAGTGTTTCCAGAGGAAAATAAGGTTTTAGTTAACTCATCCAAACAATCTTCCTGAGGGAGAAAATAAGATCTATGATAAATATTTCCCCAAGATTGATTAGAGACTAACATGAATTCGATAATAGATTCATCAGAAGTAAGTGGAATATCCATAAAATCACTATAAAATGGATGATCAACTGCGCAAATAAGCATAAGATAATTGTCGAGTGGGTCACAAGATGTGTCACTTGAATTGTAAGACATAGATGCAAACTAGATGCATTGATAGAAAATGTGAGTGGGACTTACGGGAATTTTCTCACCAAACTAATCAATTTACAAAGAAGAAGGCACCAAACAAGGGTTAGAAAATACCTTCGGTCCATAGGCAAAAAAAATATATCATATGGATATGAGAAACCATAGAAGAAGAAAGAATGTTGGGTAGGGTTAATGGAAACACACCAATAAGGGATGGGATTTTAAATAATCTTGCCCCAACACTCTCATAGTTTCAATTGTTATCTCCAACAAATGGGACACAAGTACCTATAGAGGTACCCATAGTTTATGGTACACAATAATCTAATTGATCAATCATGACAATTTTACCTTCATGGGGAAAGAAAAATATATGAAACACCGAAGACATGATTGCAGTCATAGCATAGAAACATGTACCACCAAGGAAAATATTGTAGTCTAAGGGAGCATCTACAACTTCAACATTAACATAGGAAGTCTTGCCCCCTAACTGAATGGAAAAAATTGAAAGAACCCCCTGAGGCAGAAAATGGTGTTCATCAAAGTCTTATAGAGTGGTAGTAGACATAATGAGTATTGGAGACCCAAGATATTTTCAGCATGATGGTGATATAACACAGGTAAATGACCCTTCATCCACTAGAGTGAAATTAATATCCTTATGAAAGATACACATTGTGATATGAAAAGAAAAATGAGCAGAGAGTCTATAATGAGGAGCATAAAAATTCAAAGTGTTCATAATAGACACTAAGGGATCTACCCCTCTGATAGCTATCAATAAGGCTTTGCATTTCTGATGGGAAGCTTTGCAAAACCTCCAATGCGAACATGGCACATGGTTCTTGGGAAAAGTCCTTAACAATACTATAATTCTAATCAACCCACGCATTGGGATTGTGTGTTGAATTTTGAATTGTTAGTGCCAGTTAGTTTTGCTTGTCACCATTGATCAAATATGCTTTTACCAAAATTTTTTAGGGGTCTCAAGTCAAATTTTATCATTTCATTAGGTTTCAAAATAAAATTTGGTCACTGGATGTTGTGTCTAGGTCACTGTTGCTCCCTTCACTTATTCATGGTCTTCACCACTCATCATGGCAGTTGTCTTCTTCGAGGTATCATATCTTCATTCAAGTGTCTTGGGTCATGAAATGGTTAAGTTATTCATTTTAGGTCATGGTCTAGGGTTTCACTCCATGTAGTCCAAGTTACGCTTTTGCGAGATTCATTATGCTTTTTCTAGGAGGCTAGTTTCTTCATCGGTTTGACCAAGTTTGACTTTTTCACTTATGTAAATGATGTAATTGAGTAATCCTAGTGTAAATATGATGTAATAGTGGGTGATTAGTCTTTGTAAGTGGTTTTGATGCAAATTTGGTCTCATTTATGAGAGTGGTTGGAGTCAAAGTTAATTGAAGAAGTTGTTTTTAACTTCCCTAGACAATATGGTTTGGTTAGAAAACCTCATGGAGAAGTTCCTAGAGTCATGGATTTGACCCCTAAGAGTGGGGAGATGTTGCTTTGGTATTTATGTATCATTTTCTCAGTGATAGGACTGGTTGGACATCAGAGGAGAAAACTCTTGTAGCTTGTACTTGGATATTTTCTGGAAATCAAAGGACGCAGTTTGCAGCTATTATCTAGGAATTAATGTGCAATAAGTTTGTAATGTTTTTTTTCTCTGTTATATCTTTATATGAAATATATTCATCTTCTCTTTCCATTCATTAGTTCTTTAGTGGTTTTCCTTAAAGTTTATAAACAAAGTTCTTTGCATAAAGCTTTGTTTTTATGTGAATATCATTATGTGTTAATTTCCTCCCTGTTTAATGAATTCATGTGCTCATGATAATTAAGGCCATTTTGCATCTTCCAAACACTACACTACTTCAAAAAACCCTAAGATCCATCACAAAATTATTTCTACCTTGCTCCCCATATCTCTACCGCTGTAACCCTTTGATCCTCTGACCTAGCTACCTGATTTTTCTCTCTTATCTAGCATCAATACCCTAAATTTTCAAAACCTACCTAAGATAAACATACCTATCCTAAAATCCTTTTGCATTCCAATCATTCTTTGGCTATGATTTCATAGATAGAGCCCCTTCTGGTTTGGTAGGGCTAGCTACCAAACTGAAAGCTTGGTCTGTGGTTACCTCCGTCAATATCCACATTAGCATAGGACATTGTGGAGGTTATCATTTTGGCATCGTTGTTGGGGAACAAAAGATTATACCTTCCCTGGGAAAGAACAACAAGGATCAGTTTTGATTTTTTATTTTGAACAGCTATCAGACACATATGAAGGCTGAAATCATTCACTTGGTGACTCCAAATCAATTTCAAATTTAATTCAAAGACTCCAATGGAGGATGAACCTTGCCAATAGAAAAATGAAAGGACAATATGGGAAGATCGGGTATTCAAGTTGGACTTTCATCCAAGACTTCATATTCTTTATTGTAAATTATTTCTTCTCTTTTCCTGAGAATGTCAAGAAGGTTTTCTAGAGTATACTGTATTTGAGAAAATATTCCATACTCGCATTTGATTCCTTTACTTTGAATATTTTGAATACAAATTTTGATCTTGATCAAGACCCTTCTTCCTAATCTTTTGATGACCATCTTCAACTTGATGAGCCTCAAGAGATCAAGACTAATCCTATAGCTTTTGTACATACTCCTTCACCTTGTAAAATTCCAAATAGATACAAGCCACTCATCTTACCTGCTATACTCCATCATTTCCCTAAAAATTACTACAAATATCTTCCTGGGTTTTATGGAGAATATGGTAACATCACTCCTTAAAAACACATTCATAGTTTTGAAAATTTTCTCGACCTTTTTTAAATTGAAGAAGATGATGTCAGTATTAGGATTTTTTCTTTATATTTGCAAGGTGAAGCTAAGAAATGGTTTAGGAACTTACCAGCTACAAGCATTTTCGATTTTGATCAATTTGTGAAATTCTTCCTTGATAGATGGTTGATCAAGAGGAATCCTTTTCTGATTTTAGAAGAATATAATCATTTGAAAAGACAACCAGGAGAAAAAGTGCAACACTTATCAGCGAGGTTCAATCAAGTATACCATTCAATCCTTGTTGATATCAAACCGCCACCCGGTTTAGCTCTCTTACACTACCTGAATGCCTTTGATTCGGAAATGGAATTTCAATTGAGAGAAAGGAACACTACAATAGTCGAAGAAATGCAGGATAGTGCAATAGCTGTGGAAGCTAATTTGCTAGTCAAAAGGTCAAAGTTGAAAGAAGAAGCGATGGAGAACATAGAGAAGGAACATATATCATCTTCAGAAGTGAATCTCGACATTTTGGTAAGCACAATGGAAGAAATGATGCAAAAGATCATCATGAGAGATAAACTTTCTATTCGAAAACACCATGTCCCTCTTATTGCTGAAGAGGAAGAGGTTGTTGACCCTAACCATTATCCTACTCATTCCAGTTACCATATATCAGAAAATGATTGTATTATGTATTCATTTATGGATAGTCATGAAAGTGGGTATGTAGATCAACATTGGAGGATCAATCTGCTAACCTAATGTGTATGTTTTATGTCATTCCTTATAATGATGAGTTACCCAAGTATGATCAATATGATGATGATTATGGTTTTGAAATAGAGGCTGACTCTACAAGGAAATCAATGACATGTTTTTGGGAGGATGAAGGTTTATTACAACAGCACACATGTAGCACTCAACCTATGCATATCAATCATGACAACAATGAAGAGAATCCAAAAAATTTCAAATCAGGTGAAAGGTCTTTGCCTTTATGTTTTACTTCCTTTGAATTATTGAAAGAAAACTTTCCTAAGATTAGAACTCAATAATCTTTCAGTTTTGATGTTGACCATGGATAAGACCATAAAATTCTTAGCTAAGACTCCTTACCCTTGTGTTTCTCTTCTTTCAAAATAATAAGAGAAAGCTATAAGGTTACCAAGGAAAGGAATAAGCAAATTAACAACAATTGTCGACCTTCTCCTAAAGTTGTTGAGAATGTTGTTTGTAATATAGAACCTTTTTTCAGTCCACAATCGCCATTACCAAGCAATACTTAGTTTGAAAATGTAGCCAAAAGTGTGGAACATGAAGAGTTTATAGAAAATCATGTAGCCTTATTGGAACCAATGTATGACAAGTTTTAGCAATCCTCTCAAGTTCTCCTTGATCCAATAGTTAATGTTGTGGATGATATCTGTAGTCAAAGACCTTCTCCATTAGTTAACGATGAGATTTAAAACAAAGATTACATGAATTTGATCAAGCAAATGGCTTCATTTTCTCATTCAACAAGAATCTCGTTACAAGGTTCATCCAAAAATTTCTAGTCTACATCTGTTTCACTTGAGAATGACAAACTTCATTTTATAAAACAACCAATTTTTAAAAAGGAAGAATATTCTTGTCTCATTGTTGATCATCAAGAAAAGGTAGCCATTCAAAAGTTTTAGGATTCTTTTTTCAAGTTGCTGCATTCATCAAGGGAGATGAGTTTTATTATATTTATGGATCATGAACACATGTTCTATGAGCACTATGCATGGCCTATCTTTTGTTTTTTCTACCTGATCAAAGAAAGTGTGAGCATGACTCAAGTAAGAAGCCATTTTCTAGATTGGTTACACTGGAGGGATGATTACACATGATTGTGTGTGTATGTATATATATATATATATATATATATATATAATATATATATATATATATATAGTAGGTGGGTAGTTATACTAAGGATTTGAAGCCGAAGGTGAAGGCACTAAGATCTTGATGGTCTGCTTCCATAAATAAGTTCAGTCAGTGGTCAGTTTTAGAGTTTTGTCAAAGTCAGTTAGTCAGTTAGTTTTCAGGTTGAATTTATCCTTTGCATTTTGACTCCATTCCCAATGAATAAGGCTATCTGGTCTACTGTGTTCTTCACACCTCTAACGAACTTCCATCCCCAGCTGGAGTCAATGTTAGTGTCAGTTAATTCTTCTTGAAACCAGTAATCAAATATGATTTCACCAAGTTTTGTTAGGGGTCTCAAGTCAAATTTTATCATTTCATTAGGTTTCAAAATAAAATTTGGTCACCGCTTCTCCCTTCATTTACCCATGGTCTTCATCACTCATCATGTTCATTGTCTTCTTCAAGCTATCATATCTTCATTTAAGTGTCTTCGTTCATGAAATGGTTAAATTCTTCATTTTAGGTCATGGTCTAGGTTTTCACTCCATGTGTCATCATGATACCATATGTAAAAAAAAACCATCTCCATCATGTGAGTCAGTGGGTAAAGGGACCTAGCAGTTTAGGGAAAGAAAAATAAAGGTAGAGGTAATGTTTTATTTCAAATAAGACAATGCTGCAATACACTACCTTGTCTCATCATTTCTCAAAGGGACAATATCAACTTCCAAGCTGCAAAGGACAATCCAAAGCATCAAAATGGTTTCATTTCAGAATTCACGAGTTTAAGAATCTCCTTTGAAAGTAAGTAAACATCTAGAACCTCTTATGAATCTTTCATTTTGAATAACTGAGTGAAAATCCCTCCCCTAGGGTTTCACTATGCTTTTGGTTTCCAAATGATTTTGCTTCATTTTAGTGAGAAAAATCCTATTTTTTATGTTACATAACCCCCAAACATACCTTATATACCCCTCCCATCCATTTCCCATGCCCATTCCCTTCATTTCCCCTCCTTTTCCCTAAACCCTAGCTCAATGTTGTGTTTTTGCAAATTTCTAGGCTATGATTGTGTTTTGGAATTTTTCACATCTTTCCCTCACTCTTTTCAAGAAATTCCACCTGCCTACACTCCCTAATGTTTATCCCTACCTCTAAAAATTTTCCCAAGAATTTATACACCCTTAAACCCCTTCATCTCCCTTGATTTGCAAAAAAGTCCCTTTTCTCTTTGAGGTCATTTGCTACACATAGGGACAATTTTGTTTCAAAATATGTTTCTGACCAAATGGAGAAGTATTTTACAAAACTGAAATAGGTTTTTGTCAATAATAGACCAAGAAAAAAAATCCTCCATTTTATGCACAGGTGTTATGATTTGAGAGAAATTCCCAAAATACACTTGCCACCGGAGAGTTGCTCAGTATTTTAGTGACCAACTACAACCATGGATTATGAACAAATGGTAAAGTATTTTTGAAAACTGGAGGAGGTTTGTGTTCACAACATGACAAAGAAAAAAAATATCTCTTATATATTCAAACTCATTTATTCTTGGATAGATATCGCTCCACTGTTCAACCCTATTTTTGTAGAAATTTGGGAATTTTTGGCACAGCCACCCTGCCAAAAGCGTAGCGTGGGCCACACTGCACTTTTTCTAGAGGGCTCTAAATGACAAAAAAATCTACATGGTTGGATATATTTTTACTTATACATCAACTTTGGACACCTAGAATCCCATGTCATCAACTTTTATAGGGTGAAAATGACCAAAAAACACCAAAACAACACCTTTATGCCCCATTTTTGGAGGCCACGCTACACTTTTTACCGGTCTTGAGAGAATTGATTTTTAAGAGGCTATACTTGATCATTTTCAGTTCCTGACGAGTCCATTGTGTAGCAGACATAAATATATTTCTAATAAGCTATCATGAGCCCAATTTTGAGTTCATGAAGGCCTCCAAAAGTGACCTGCAATATCACGCTATGCTTTTTGCATTCCTTGTTGCACTTTTGCGAGATTCGTTATGCTTTTTCCAGGAGACTAGTTTCTTCATTAGTTTGACCTGCATTGACTTTTTCACTTATGTAAATGATGTAATTGAGTAATACTAGTGTAAATATTATGTAATAGTGGGTGATTAGTATTTGTAAGTGTTTTTGATGTAAATTTGGCCTCATTTATGAGAGTGGTTGGAGTCAAAGTTAATTGAAGAAGTTGTTTTTAACTTCCCTAGACAATAGGGTTTGGTTTGAAAACCTCATGGAGAAATTCCTAGAGTCATGGATTCGACCCCTAAGAGTGGGGAGATTTTGTTTTGGTATTTATGTATCATTTTCTTAGTGATAAGACTGGTTGGACATTAGAGGAGAGAACTATTGTAGCTTGTATTTGGATATTTTCTAGAAATCAAAGGATACAGTTTGCAACTATTATCTAAGAATTCATGTGCAGTAAGTTTGTGATGTTTTCTTCTCTCTGTTATAGCATTATATGAAATATATTCATCTTCTCTTTCCATTCATTAGTTCTTCAGTGGTTTTCCTTAAATTTTAAAAACATAATTCTTTGCATAAAGCTCTATTTTTATGGGCATATCATTATGTGTTAATTTCCTTTCTGTTTAATTAATTCATATGATTATGCTCATTAAGACCCTTTTGCATCTTCCAAACATTACAATACACCGACAAATCCTAAGATCCATCACATAATTATTGCTACCTTGCTCCTCCATATCTTTGCTATTGTAACCCTTTGATCCTCTGACCTAGCTACTTGGTTTTTCTCCCTGATCTAGCATCAAAACCATAAATTTTCAAAACCTACCTGAGCTAAACATACCTAGCCTAAAACAATTCTACATTCCAATCAATTCTTTTGCTGTGATTTCATATAGAGAGCCCTCTCTGGTTTGGTAGGGCTAGCTACCAAACTGAAAGCTTGGTCTGTGATTACCTCCATCGATATCCTCATCAACCTAGGACATTATGGATGATAACAAAAACAAAACCCTTAGGTCGGTGATATATTATTTCTACAAGCTTATCTAACATTAGAGGTCCAACAAAAGTAGTAGCAGTGGTTGAGTCCTTAGGATTATAACTCGACTTTGGAGGGTCATAGGATTTCTCTCACGACATGTACATTAGTTTTAGTAGGACACAATTGTGGCATCCCATTGGCCCCTTTCTGAGGTTGAGGAGGTCGTTTAACCATTTGTTGTTATGGCTTGGTAGGGAATTGATTTGTTAATACTGTTGATTTCTAGGTAGTTGTTGGTGGTGCAAGAAGGTGACATAATTTATCCATATGAGGGAAATCATGAGTCATATGCTCACCTTGAAAAATATTACAAGGTATATTAATCTTGTGACATTGTTCGATCATGCCCCCACCCTAATTAGGTTGGATTGGTTTGTTCTCTTGAGAAACTATTTTTTTTTGTTTATTATGTTTGTTATTTTTACCACAAGGTTTTTGAGTATTCTTAGGTGATTTAAACTTCAAAATAAGAACCTCAAAATAATTCTCATAAGAAGAGAGTTCTTTTTGAGAGCCAAGGGAACTTTCAGAGGCTTGATAAATCACCATAGTATCAGAGGAAAGGGAACCAATCACACCATTAGATTTTGGTCCCAACTTGGGTTACTAGAGGTCTGCAGAAGGGAAATGAGAATTGGGAAGGATATTTTATAATTTTGATGATTAAGAGTAAATCAAATTAGGATGTTGAGCACGCAATATGGCATACTCCTTAGTAACTCCACCAATCATAGCAACATCATTGGCAATCTATGGGCGAAGGGATCAGGGGAACCAATGTCTATGAACATTATGTCAGGAATCCTAGTTTGTATTAACCTCTTGCATCTATGCCACTAATGAATATGATTAGAAATATGTGTGACATCACTTTTTTAAAATTTGACACTAGATCAGTCCCAAGATCCTCCCTAGTAGACAACTAAAAATGGTTCAGGAAAGTATTAGCTCAAGATGAAAAGTCAGTAAAGGATGCATAATTGAGTTTTATATACCATTTGCTAGTATACCCATTAGCTTTCATTGAAAGAGTCTAAAATTCACATAATCATCCACAAAACGTTAGATGAAAACCATAAATTAAAGGTGGTGATATGTGTATAAGGATTCTCTCCAGGTTTCTCTTCAAACTTAGGAATATAAGAAGGTAACTTGGATACCATAGGTGGCCACCTAGGATCATGATAGATGGGGTCATTGGTCATCTTATCCAAATATGGTAAATAAAGAGGCTTTTGAAAAGGAATTCACAATTGGCCAAGTGAAGCATAAGGGCCATAACCCCTTGATGGATCATAAGGTTTCCCCATACTATAGTTAAATGAAAAAGGATTTAGATGAAGGTTTTAGTTCATCCTAGTATACTAATATCCTAGGAAAATAGATTAGGTGTAACGGTTATTAAACTAGCCCTAGGGTAATTTCCCATATATAGAAAATGACTTCTATAGGTTTTGTTTCCAATGAGATTGTACCTAACACTAGAGAAAATGACTCCATGTGCAAAAGAATTGCCATAATAATGAAAGTTCATAGGGAATATCATACCAATGGGGATAGTTCACTTAGTATACTAGCCCTCACAGAACAAAAGAAACATCCAGAGTAGGCAGTCCCTACAAACATAAAACTAGACCAAGGTTGAGAAATACTACCAAAAATAAAGTTTCCCCCATCTTGAATAGAAGCAATGGACCCCTTATCATGTTCCTAGAACTAAAAATACTTGTGTTAAATGTGGTAATTGTAGGTTGAGATGAGATCGGAGTAAATATTCTAGCTCCCATGGATTGACTAGACCTTCTCCCACTCCAAACAAAAAGCTAGAGAAAGGCATAAAAATAGAAAAGGTGGAAAACATGATGAAATCACAAATGTAACTAGTGGAATTACCCAAGAAGATGTGGGAGGTGTGGAAGGAGATATACATCCTGCCACACTAAGTGGTGGTAAATATGGCATGGTAGTAGATACTTCAAATGCAGAAGGTAGATTGGGACATGTCTCCTCCATAAAAGAAAAAGTATTTTCAATAGGCATATAAGGAACACACACGTAAAAGGGTACATTTCCTTCATGATTCAACTACATGACAACTGGGCTGAGAAGATTAGTTTAAGGTGGGTTATAGTTTTGAAAAGGGCTTTCGTCAATTACCTAAATAGTAAAATAATATTCCTCCCTATGAAAAAAGTTATCCTCCCAACATGATTATGGTCTAAGTTTTTTGTTATTTGAATTAACCTACATCTACATGGTGGTGGAACTTATTCTTGAAGAGAAAGGCTTAGCAATCTATGAGAACGTTGATTACCTTATTTTTCCATGGTGAATATATGTTTATTATCAAATTAAGATAATTAAGACACCCTTATGGATAAACTTTGACATGGACCAAACAACACTCTGTAAAAGAAACCCTAAAGGTAAGCACACACAAACCAAAGAGATAGAGAAGGGATATTTTGATTGCTAGAGCCTGAGTTATTAGGGAATATGTTGATAGTGAAGATGTGGTTGGGGCAGTTATAACAAGTATATTCTTAACGACCCTTTTAAACCTGGTTGAAGTGCCCATATTATCCATGGGGTACCCTCTAGAAGGGTTTAGTGAGTCTACCTAAAATATACCCTAGGAACAGAGAGGAAGAAGCCCTCCCCATCACCCTATGTAAAAGCTCCTAGAAAAAGGCCACCAAGGCTACAATCAACAACAACACGTCTTGGGGGGATAGTCAACAATCATATTCGCACACAAGGGAAAGAAAATAAAGTCCAAATCCCCCATGAGAGATTCCTTAAATCATGGTGTACTCCTCCCAAGTGGTTCCCAAGTACTACAAAAAAAGATACTAATAACACCATTTGTAACATGTGAAAACCCCGTAATCCACACCATCAAGACTAAAAAAGCAGGTCATGTCACTCTAGTACAATTAGGTGTGACATCATGATTGATCCTTGCATTTGAAGGGCTTACTAGACCATATCATTGAAAGTGTATTTTCCCTCCCCACCAAAGATGTCAATTTTTTTTATGGTCTTGGAGTAGTTAACCTCATACACCTATTCAAAGACCCTATCCTAGACTAATATTAGTGCTTTACTAATGAAAATAAAGGACGAGTAGAGCAAATTTTATTTTAGCGTTAATTTTAAGAGTTCGTTGTTTACTTAATAGGGTAATGGCATGAAATTCAAATGGTGTGAATAAAATCTTGTTAGAAACACCCTATTGTAGTTATATAAAAATGAAAAGTTTTGCTTCTCAATTTAATGAAAACTAACTACAAGAGGGTAAAGAGTTTTTTCCATTTTAATGTGAAAATAACAACTTCAAACACTCTCACTAAACACTCTAATTAAATTCTCTACGTATTATATCAAAGCAGACCCAAGAGAACAACACAAACAAATCAATCATAAAGAGAGCAAAAACACCACCAAGTAAGAACAGAAGGCACTCAAAATCTCTAAAATTGTGATTTTGTAAACAAGTTCACTCATAAGCAATCAAAAGAAATATTATAGAGGGAAAATAGATGATTCAAATCAAGTAAGGGTTGTAGTTCAATATATAAGAGAGGAAATGATCTACATAGGTAAAAAAAACCAAAAAATCCTAATTTAAGGAGAAACTAGAAAATAATGGGAGAAAACAAAATCTTTTGAATTTAATAGAGAGAACATATAAAAAAAACACAAATAAACCTCTTCAATCAATATTTTCATAAACTAAAACAAATTGGAAACAATAGCACCACGAAATGAATGCAAGAGCAAGAATAAAGATTGAACAAAACACTCAATAATGAGAAAAATGATCATATAAAGCCAAAGGTACAAACCCAAAGTAGATATGGAACCATATCTAGAATGTAAACAAAGTAGCCAAATAAATCTAAAAAGTAAGATCCATGCCTTGAGGACAAAATCCATAAAACCTAACACAAAATTGCTGTAAGGAAACCATAAAGCTAGTCATTCAAAAGATCAAATGAAAAATGTAAGTATGAGATCAGACCTGAAAGAAATGTAGGCTGAAAATGATAGTAACTCATAGATCTAAAAATCTCAAAATAGATCCAAATGATCAAACTCCAGATCCAAGAAAAATAGGTTTAAAAAAAGACCTTAAGACTAAAGAGAAACTGAATCTAATGGAAGAACTCATAACTGAATCATATTGACAACAAATCTAAACTGAGACAAGTAGCCTCAAAAAAGACCTAAATGATAAAATCAAGTCCTATAGGATAATCCCTCAAAAATCCAAACTTATAGTGTCTTCTCTATGACAAAGTATACAATAGTGCAAGGATATTTGAAGGGAAGATAATAAACGCTCTACAAACATAGCTACTTTGATCTATAAGCTACTACAAACCCATGATGATGGGGAAAACGATTGAAAAAGAGAGATATGAGTGAAATAAAGACAAATCCAAGGTCTGATAAACAAAAAATAGCCTACAACTATTCATATTTAAGTATAGAAGGAAATTGAGAAAAAAAGACAAATAAGCCATAAGGAGAAGAGATCCAATAATTTTAGGACTAACTCCCTAGTAGAGTCACCAGTTCTGGTGTGGGACAATTTCACTTGAGCTAGCAAGCTACTTTTCACTCAACAAACTCCTTAGAACTTGCCCAGAATGGTGTGTGCACTAGAATGTGCAATGGTCAATATCATAGACAATGATATTCCATATATTCCATGCATCTATATTATTCACAAATGATATTCCTAAAATACGGTTTTCAATGTATTTCATGGATCCCTCACAGGTTAACCATGAGTATTAGGCTTGATGACGACGGTCTTTCTCAAACACGAATATATTTCTCTTACCTATCACAATTAAAATCCCTCCACACATGCACCAACAAAGAAGCACATAAGCCTTTTGTAAGGGCTGATTAGCTAAAAAACAACATGTATAAACAAATTATAAAGGCATATAGACATATATATAGGAAGGAATCATCATTATATTAATCACATATGAAGTGTACTAAGAAGTATACCAAAACAATGAATAATTTTCCTACAACTTGCAACATGACATCCTCCTCTAAGTGCAATGTAGCTAACATGACCTAGGGCCAAGATCTTAGGCCAAAAATCTAACTATAATTTCCCCCATCACTATAAAAATATAGCTTAACCCTTTAGAATGATAGGTATAAATAGGCCTAGAGGCCTCACAAGGAGAAAGTATTTGGATATTTGGGATCAAGAGAAGTTATGAAGCTTCTCCAATAATGTACTTGAGCCAACTCGTAAAGGTGATCCTCTATTTTCATCTCCTAGGAAACATGAGACTCTAGAAACTCTAGTATCTTCACTAGGACAAAGATCTAGGATGAAATTTTCTTGGATGTAAAGGACTCCATGTAATGTTAGATAAACATAACTCTGTAAATCACTATGTCCAAGCAACTATGCATAAAACTAGGGGAAATGGAGGGTTAGAAATCTGCAAAAAGGTCAACAATAATGATACTCATGTGTGTTGACTCAATGGAGGAAAATATGATGATAACAATATTCCACTGATGAACATCCACTACATCAACATCCTTAGAAATCAAATGTGATTGAAAAATTATGAAAATTGTAATTTAGTCTACATTAACCCTTTCTTGAGCATAATAACTTCTAGAATTTCTAGATTTAACCATTTTCAGCCCAAAAAAATTAAGTTTTAATTAGAAGGACAACATGATCCTCTTTTGTCAAAATTATTTTTTCCATTGTAACTCATAGCAATTTTGCAACAACTCAATTGTAATTTGTAATTAAGATTAAACCATGAAAAGTGTGATTTTATATTTTAGCCAAAACATGACTTTCAAAAAAACAATATGAATGAAATAATTTATAGTTCCAATGTTAGGACTTTCTACCTTTACGTATCTAAGGACATACTATCTAGGATGGATATGTAGGAATGTTAAACTCTAGGTCCTCAAAAAGTGTAAATTTGAGTTTTGTCATATATTTATGTTGATGAAGAAAAGTGTGACTTTGTACATCTATAAATGAGTGAAATTAGTTTTAGGAGCTCATAACTATACAATAGAGAGGAGAGAAAATAATATATGTTGCTAAAAAAATTATGCTTGTCACTTTGCAGTTGCATACTTGTCCATTGGAAGCAAAGTATAGAATAATTCAATAATATATTTACTCATAAACTCCAAAATTGGACAAATATCATATTTTATATGTGACTAATACCTATAATATGTGTGCCATAATTAATTCTATCATAACCATAAACATATTTCTAACAACAACAATTTAGAGAAAATAAGTCCAACACATTGTAGATTTCCTTCTAACTCAAACACAAGCACATTTCCAATAACAACACTGCAAGGTGAAATAAATCTAACATGTGGAAGATTTCCTTCTAGTACAAACACAAAGAAATAACAACATTGTAGAGTGAAAGAAATCTAGTGCATGCTAAATAAACTTATAGCACAAACATAACCATGTTTCCAATAACAACATTGCAATGCAAAGCAAATCCAACACATGCTAGATTTCATTCTAGTAGAAACAAAAGCAAAAAGCAAGGTGAAACAATTCTTACACATGTAATGTACTTGTGTTTATGAAAGAAGTAAGTCTAGTGTGCACCAGATTTGTTTTACCTTGGAATGCTTGCGTTTATGCTAGAAGGAAATATAGTGCATGTTCGATTTGTTATACTTTTCAATGTTCGTGTTTGATCTGAAAATTAATCATCACCGACACTTTGTAAGAAGTAAAAAATTTTAGTTTTTAAAAATGTCTTGGTTCGTAAGTGTTCAAGTATGAACAACTAAATTAAAATAACTTAAGAAAACAAATCAACCATGTTATACTCAACATAAACTATGGAGAAGTGAAAGAAGAAAAAAGAAATAAGATGACAACCATATGATAATGAAGTTTGTCTAGTGTGGGCTATGTCTCGAAGAACTGCTTCAATAATGGGTTGGTTGTTTTAGTGATCTATGCAACTAGATAACAAGTACATGAAAATATTTGTGAATACCAGAAAGAAACTATCTCCTCGAGTGGCATTGTCTCTACTACAAAGATATGTTCTCCTACAAAGAACTCTCACTCATACAAGCATTCATTTTCAATAAGCAAAGAAGGCTTAAAGAGGACACTCTCACTTAAAGTGGCAATAGGTCCTCTGAAATTCGCTACTGGAAATAAACTCATATGCGTCAGCTTCTCAGTTTTCATGTAATTTGGAGACCAATTATTGTAAACATAACTGCCTCTCAACCTTATCAAATGAAAATCCATTCCACTAATCTCCTCTTCAAGCATAAAACCATGATTTGATAAATAATGGAATATATTAGGCCATAAAATTATCAACACACCTGAAGAGTGTATGCAACTTCCAACATTTCCCAATCCAAACTTCTCATGTATTGTAATTAAGTAAACTTGGCCTAACCACTCTATCTAAAAGAGTTCAACTATCTTCTACAATTATGTTGCTCAAATGGATAAATAGATGTTGTAGATGGATTCCTTGCAAAATTTTGATTCACTTGAATATAGAGTCATTTATGTTTCTCTCAGGCCCTCCAGACCTCCTTTAGCAAAGCTTGTCTAAACAATAGTGGAAATTAGCGCTAAATGTTTTTGTTCGCTAAAACCATGATGACACTTTAGTTACATAAAATTATAATTTTGGCACTACCATGCTACTTAGAAGGCCTGAAAACCCCTATCTAGGCTCTTATGACACTTAAAAATGCCTCCAAATCGCCAAAATAATCTCACTTTACCAAGTGCAATGCTAAACTGCTCAATAAGATCTCCCCCTCTTATAAACCATTTAACAAAACATATATATCCTAATTGGTTGGGTGCTAACATATCAACCTGTAGGTCGAGGGTTTGAGCCACAAACTTGGTGGTGGTTTCATTGTTTGTTTAAAAAATTAAATATTAAATTAATTGAATGGGTTGTTAGCCTCACATGTTTTTCATCTGCTCTGATCTTGTTGCACTCGCATAACCAGAGGTCATTTTTTTTTTTTAATTCGCCATAGGCCATATTATGGGACCATCGATTGACGAACCGGTTGATGATTGGTGTGGGTTAAAACCCCGCCAATGCCAACTTATGGTGGTCATTGACCCCCACCCATTTTGCATACACCTTTACTATGGTCACATGCCAATCAATATGACCAATGTGTTTTTGGCCCCAACCCTTATGCATTGCCTCCAGTCACGTTAAAATTCATGTAACCAATGGGCTAGGTTGGTCGAGCTAGTCTGTGGGCCCGCTCATTTTAACACCAACCACGCACTTAATAAACTTTAAATACAAGTGCAATCGTATGTTACAATAAGAACTTCCTATGGTGTGTTGGTAGGGTGTTGGTTTGGCATGTCGAAGCTAACACGAGCGATCCTGCCAAACACCCATTTGGATGTTAACAAATATTTGAACTAATACTCAAGGACACATGGCAACTTCTCATAGGGACATATGGAACCTTCTCATAGGACCACATCTCATTGTTAGCCTGCAATTCTTTTGTTTGTGTCACATAAAAAATTCTAGCATGCACTAGATTTATTTTATCCTACAATGTTTGTGATTATACTAGAAACAAATCTAGCATGTGCTATATTTGTTTTACCTTGCAAATATTTTTTTTTCTAAGTAAATCTATTCTATTAATATGAAATAAAATATGTTTACATTGAGGCACAGGCCTTATCAGTACTAAACATCATCTATCAAAAAATAACTTCAACATGCCATCAATGGGGAAACCAACCCATGAAGGGAAAAATAGCCACATATGGGTTATTAATCTTAAAAACAGGAAATATCAAAACATGGCAAAAAACCGAGGAAATTTTAATCAGAACAACCATTTCAGAAAAGAGCCAATCAGCAGAAGAAATACCCAGCTGGCATAAGGGTGACACCTAGTTGCTAAGTGTCATCACTTGAGGTCATCCAGGGTGGGCTCCTCTTCGATGAGGCATGCATACTTATACCAATAATCCTCCTCCTCCAACATGCCGGTATGAGGCCCACGAGTAGGTTGAAGGCCACCAGAGCTGCCAACAACTGCATGCGGCCCTGACGTGTCAACCATTCTTCCGCCAGGTGTTTGCGTGTCTCCAAACTTTCCTTCCACTGCATGATGACTTCCACCTAGTGCCTTGCCATGTAGGGTGACCATATCCTCATCCATTGGTTGCTTTCCTAAATCATAGTCACTCCTGAGCCTGTGAGCATCCCATTGCTATGCTCCAGTGTTCCTCGACGGAGCATCCTGGTGATCACTTTCTTTAGAGAAAAGGATGGTGATAGTGGCTGTAATGATAGGTCTGTTCAGGGTGCTGCAGAAGTGAAATTGGGTCGAGTGGGGAGTAGGGTGAGGGAGGAGAGGAAAATTTGTGGTGTGGATAACAACATCTCTTCGGCTAGCACCTTGAAGTTGTGCGCATCCACAACCACTATGGGTATCAGGATACCTACCAGAGAAGGAGCCATATGGGATGGGAATGTTAGGGGAAGGGGAGGTGGAGGTAGAGTGAAGGCTAGGTGTTGCAGAAAGGCAAACACTTCCACCACGACATCCTCCTCTTCAACTTTGCATTCGGTGACGAATGTGCACCATGGCAGAATGCAAAGCCGAGCTATCAGTGGGGGAGTTGGCTAAAGAATTGAATAGAGGATGAGCAAGGGAAGGTTGGATTGATGTCAAATTGTAGAGCCTAGTTTGGAAGAAGTGATGCCCATTACCAAGGTCTACACAACTTACCAACCAGCAACGGCTCCCGGTAATAGTGCGAGAACAGGGTTCAACAACCTCAGGAAGACAAATGCAATGGAGAAGGGGGGGGGGAAGAGCAGCATTATGGCAAGTGGAATCCATTGTTGTGTGCATGATGGGTAAATCACGACCAGAGTACCCATTTAATGAAGCTTGTAGGCCACCATGAATTTGTTTCAGGCTAGCATGGGAGGGAACACAGACAACCATGTGGCCCATCCTCTTGCCACCCATCAGTCTAATCATTTTAAATGGCTAGGTTGTCACCCACATCTGGTTGTACTTCTTCTCCCTGTGCCATTTCAATATTCACCAAATCATTGTATTCCTCTGACTGGAATGTAGTGGTAATAGTGGTTAGCGACCTTGCATGTAGAGCCATTCCACTCTCCACTCCTATGTTAGCTAAAAGATCAGCCACTTTGTTGCCATCTTGACGAATGTGCTTGAAATTGACTGCTCTGTGGGTAGAGAGCCACATTTCAATGAGTTTAATTCTTTCCACCAATCTCCAGCTATTGACCACTTAGTTTGACAGTGTCCCTTGCAGAATCTTATTAACCATGTTTATGAGAATATGAGAATCACCTTCAATCAAGAGTTGGGAAGAAACCATGAATTTGAGCTAAGAGAAGAGCCTACCATAACCCTTCTAATTCAGCCGAGTTATTTGTATCCTATCCATTTGAGCCAATGAAGGTTAGAAGGGGTACGCCTTTATGATCTCTAAATACTCCTCCAAATCCCGCTTTGCCTAGATTTCCTTTCAAGGCTCCATCAAAGTTAATTTGTATCATGTGTTGGGGTGGAGGGAGCCATTTGTTTGGTATCTTGCTCTTTGACAAAGGTGTACCTTGGATTGCCAGCTCTTGGCTCCACTATAGATTCCAGTTGGCCCATATATTATGTTCCCATGGAAGGGAAGGAAAGTCTTCTATGTGCCAGGTTTGAAGCAATAAGGTTTCCCGAAGGTTTTTGAAAATAGTGTTCCAAAGGACTTCTAAAGGTGAGGATTGGTCCTTGAAGATGTTCCTATTTCTTTCTTTCCATATTGTCCACATGAGAAGGCCTGGGATAAGTTTCCATAAAGATTTTAACAATTTGCTCTTCAATGGATTCATTTCCTAATTGCGTACAATGGTGGTGATATCCTCTTGAATTCGTCCATCCTTTTGGCATCAAAAGCTTACTTTTTCCTAGAGTTTGTGTGCTCATGGGCATGAATTCATGAGGTGCATAGTGGTTTCTTCCTCTTGCTTGTAGTTGGGACATATGGAAGGCCCGTGGAATCTTCTCTTCTGAATATTGTCCCCAGTGAGGATTTTGTTTTGACAGAGCAACCAAAGGAAAGTGGATACTTTTGGCCAAATGTTGGGGGCCCAGACTTTGTTCCAGAGAGGATCTTTGACTGTGTGATTCCTTATGATTATGTTGTAAGCCTCATGTGTGGTAAAAGTTCCTCTTACCTCATAACCCCATCTGAGTACATCCTTCTTATCTGAATAGCAAATTTTCCTATTAGAGAGTTCTGTCTCCAGAATCTATTGAATGGAATCTGTGCCTTGCCTAATGATTTTATCAGTGCTTATCCATGTCTATATCCCTGTGATATAGTGGGCCTCCTGTGTTGATTGACCTTCTCCATCATTTGTGCTTCCAAATTTGGTATTTGGTGTGGTTTGATCAGTTCCTTTAGCCTGGGTCTCTACTGCCAAGAGTCTTCCCAAAGCCTTGCATTATTACCATCCCTAACTTCCCAGAAGTTGTGCTGCTGGATTAAGTCCTTATGTTGCTTAGCTGCATTCCAGATTAAGGATCCTAGGCCTACTTCTGTGAGTCAGATTAGGTCATCTACAGGTCGGTTATTGGCATATTTTGTTGTCCAAGGGATAGCCTAGGGAGTGTGCAGTGTCATGAACCATTTCCACCAGATGCACGCTCCCATGACAACATTACTGTGTTGGGGATCTCGAAGCCCTATGCCTCCTAAGATTTTTGGAATGCATAATATGTCCCATTTCACCAAAGCCCATTTGCGATTTTGTCTCGAGTTTTCCCACATAAAGGATCTTTGAAGATGTTTGATTTCCTTGAGGACCCATTTTAGCACTACTAGAACTGAAAAAAGATACAAAGGCATAGATTGTAGAACAACTTTGATTAAGACTAAATGGCTGGCCATATTGAGGGATCTATGAGTCCAGGAGGAGAGGCAAGATTCTAATTTTTCCAAGAGCAGGTGCCAGGATGAGTGTTTCAAAGCTGTATCAGTCATGGGAGCTCACAGGTATTTGGAAGGGAGAGCAACTATTGGGAATCCAAGGATACGAGCTATAGAAGATTAGGTAACAACAAAATTGTGAAAGAAAAAAAATTGGGATTTAGTCTTATTTATGCTTGCTCCAGAGGCATCTGAGAACTCAGTCAAAAGGGATTTTAATTTGAGAGCTTCTTAGACTGAAGGATGGCCAAATAGCATGTTATCATCCATTAATTATTGGTGGGTAAAATCAGCGACATTAGGCAAGGAGAGGCCTCTTAATTGTTTGGAATGAAGAGCTTCTTTGATGCTTCTTCCAAGCCCTTCCTCCATCATGAAAAAAAGAAAAGGGCATAGGGGATCGCCTTGTCAGATTCCTTTGGAGGTATGAAAATGGGTGGAGGGGATACCATTGACCAGAATAGAGAAGAAGGTGGAAGTTATGAGACTCATGACCCATTTAACCCAGGGAGGGGAGAAACCAAAGGCAATCAACATCTTTGAATATAATTCCAACTTAAACTATCAAAAGCTTTCGAGAGATCTATTTTAAGAAGCATACCTACTTTTTTGGACTGCTCCAAGGAATGAATAATCTCGTGAGTGAGAATGGTGCCATCCATGATTTTCCAGCCTTCCACATAGCCTGACTGTTTTGGCGATATGAGTAATGGTAGTAGCAGCTTTATTCTTGAGGCAATAACTTTGGAAACTATTTTGTAAATGACGTTACAAAGAGTGATAGGCATAAATTTATCAGGAGTCTGAGATTGCGCTTCCTTGGGGATGAGGGAAATGAAGGTTGCATTCATGGAGGGAAGCATCCATCGATTAGTCCTGGATTTCTCAATGACCTGCCAAACCTCCTCTTTAATTAGATCCCAATAGTTGTGGAAGAAGTTGGAAGTAAAGCCATCCGGGCTAGGTGCTTTTCCTTCTTTTAATTGGTGCATTGCATGTATGTTCCACCTCCTGTAAAGAAATTGACCTAAGGAGGAGCTGATTGTGTTCCTCTGTTATAATTTTTCAGATATTCTTGGTTATCTTCTCTATGGTTGGCTTCCTATCTATCTAAGGTTCTTGGTGAACCTGCTTGAAGTAGGTAAGAAGTTCTTGTTCTATATCCTCATGTTTTTCCACTCATTCCCTTTGCCTATTCTGGATGTGAGTGATGTTGTTATTCTTTCTCCTCTGAACAGTAGTGCGATGAAAAAACTTTGTGTTTCTTTCGCCCTCCTGAAGCCATCTAACTCTTGATTTTTGCTTCCATAGTATTTCTTCTTGCTTTGCTCATTCTAATATTTGTGTCTGTAGGTGTTTTTCCTATTTTGAGAGTTCCTCTGATCTTCCTTCTGTGATGATCCTCTGTTGTAATCTTTTCATTTCTTGATCTAGATCATTTTGTGCTTGGAAGATATTGCCAAAGGAAAGGTGATTCCATTGTTTGATGTTGTTTTTGAGATTTTTGAGTTTTTGTTGGAATAGATAAATTTATTAGCCTTCCGGAGGTTTGAAGCTTTTCCAAACTGTATTTATCAGTTTTTTGAAGTCTGCATGTGTCAGCAATAAAGCTTCAAAGCATAAATGCTGACGTGTAGTGTTTCATGGTCTTTTCCATTGAAGCGATATTGGCCAGTGATCTAAGCCTGTGAGAGGCAAAATTAAAGTTGAGAAGTTTTGTCCAAGATGGATTTCATTGTTGAAGAGAAAGAATCTATCTAATCGAGAGGCTATATGTTGTGAACCTTCTCTTTTGTTATTCCAAGTGTAGATTCCATTTTTAAATGGAATATCGATGATCCAGTTGTTCTGGATGAAGTTTTTTAAATGAATGCTTTCATTATCAAGTGTATTCCTGCCTCCTCTCTTTTCTTCTAGCTTTGTTATCATATTGAAATCTCCTCCTGTGATCCAGAGTGGATGAGTTCTGTTGGAGTTGATCAAAGATAGAAAGTTCAGTATGTATATCTTATGCATTGCCTCCTGGGGGAAGTATACATTAGTTAAGTGAACATGCACATCTTGTTATATGGAAGGTAGCTTGAATGAAGTGCCTACTCGCATGAATGTTAGTAAGCGTGATGGCTTGTTCATTCTAGATTATTGCGAGGCCTCCTGAGGCATCCACTGCTACTGCTTTACTACTTGGCAATGCTTTTGCAAGGGTTTGGTCTAGTGTTTTAGAGTTGCATTTGGTTTCTTGCATGAAGAATATTTGGGGTTTCTCCTGCTGAATCATGTTTTTTTATCAATCTGTATTTCCTAGGGCTGTTGAGCCCTCTAATGTTGCATGAAGTTAGCTTCATGTTGTACTATTAGGTAGGGGGTTGTAATACTTTGTAAGCTTGGAATATCTTCTCGATTCCACCAACATTTCCCCAATGTGGATGGTTCGTTGGAGATCTGTTTTCCTTCCTCTTTTTTTATTGTCTTTAGGAATGTTTTTTCCATCCCATTGACTTCTGAGCTGAATGCCGAGGGTTCTTTGCTATTGTGCTCTGGAAAGGATCACTTCTAGGTTTTCCAATTGTCTTTTTAGGATTTTGTCATAATCGTTTGTCTTGCAAGCTTGTTCTAATCCAAGTATATCTATATCTCTAATATTTATGCTTTCGGGCTCCTCTTCCATGTGCTGGGTTTCACTCCTTTTCTCTGTTATTTTCGTTACATCCGTGGTTTCTAGCTGCATGTTGTCAACATCCATGCCCTGAGTGTTCCATTTTGGGATCATAATGGGAGGGGAGGAGGTGAGATCTATGCTTTTCTTAGACATTTGGGTCTTCTTTGAGCTAGCAGGAATGAATTGTGTTGTCATCTTGGGCATTTCCTTTGAGTGAACAGGAATTTCTGAGTTGTTTACCTTCGACTAGGTTAGGGTTTCAAAACTATTTCTTATGGAAGGCATTGAAGAATTGGCAGTAGGTTTCCTAGGGTTTGAAATGGGTTTTTTGTGGTTCTTTTTGCAGTTGGTGACTTTGGTAAATCCATCTGAGTCAGGTTTATCTAAAGAGGAAGGGGATGAGGTTTTCAAATTTAAAGGACAATCATGAAACAGATGGCCAAGGGCATGGCATTTCCTGCATTGAAATGGGACATGTTCATAATCTATTGACTGAATCCATTCAAAATCATCATGGTATAGACTTAATGCATCCGAAAGAGCTTTGCTTAGATGCATATAGATGTAAATTTGGACACAAGAGGTATATCTTCAAAGTTTTGTCTCCTTCGCAATTTTGATGAATTCCCCTAGACCATTTCCAATATCTTGCAGTGAGTCTTCATCCCACTACTCTAATGGAAGGGAATAGAGGCAGATCCAAACTAGAGCCAAACTAAGATCTTCTTTGTCTGGATTGAATCTTTTGATCAATCTCTTAGATACGGACTAACTGCATTAAAAACGTATGGTCCTCCATCAAGGACATTGTTTCGATCTTCTATACAGTTGAAAACTGCCATGAAGAAACCCTAACTGTAGGGTAATGTGCCCTTTTGGCTTCCAATTGGCTGCGATCCATCCATGCAAAGCTTTCTCTATAGGCCAGAAGCCTATAAATTTCCCAATCAAGGCGTGATCCTTCATGTACTGTATTTGAGTATTGATCTGGTGACTTGGGGGATCAATCTTAGGTCTTTCAGCTACAACTGGCTTGCAGGTAGTCGATGTCACTTTGGGAACCTCATTTTTGTCCGTATTGGTTGTCTGTATATCAGGTCCTGCTCTCGTTTCGTATTGGACATTTTTCCTGATATCTTCTTCATGAATTTGAGTGTTTTCACTATCATTGGGGGGAGGCACTATGTCCTCCCCCTGGGGGATGTTCATGATTTTCACATTGTTTCTTGTTGCTTGTGGTTTGTCATATTACTGGAGAATGTTGACATAGACGTCGTGGTCTGTGCAGGTTTGTTGTTACAAGTCTGACCCCAACCCTAAACCTCCATGTTCGCCAGAGCCCATTCCAACCTAAGGCTCGTAAATTTATTAAGTGTTTACCTTGAAAATATTGTTTTTATGCTAGAAATAAATTGAATTCATGTTATATTTATTTTACCTTGCAATTCTTGTGTTTGTGCTAGATTGAAATCTACCATGCGCTAGATTATTTTACCTCACAATGCATGTGTTTGTGATAGAAATAAATCTAGCATGGGCTAGATTTGTTTTATCTTACAATGTTTGCATTTGTGCTAGAAGGAAATGTATCATGTGCTAGATTTGTTTTACTTTTTAATGCTTGTATCTATGTTAAACACAAATATAACATGTGTTAGATTTGTATTACCTATAAATGCTTGTGTTTGTGCTAGAAACAAATTTAATGCATGATAGATTTGTTTTACCTTGCAATGCATGTGTTTATACTCAAATAAAATCTAGTTCATGCTATATTTGTTTTACTATGCAATATTGGTGTTTATGCTATAAATAAATCTAGTTTACACTACACTTTTTTACTTTGTAATTCTTTGTTTCAGATAGAAACAAATCTAGGATTTGCTAAATTTGTTTTACCCTGTAATGTTTTTATTTCTACTAGAAACAAATCTAGTGCACACTAAATTTTCTTTTGCCTACAATGCTTACGTCTGTTCTTTTATTTTACCCTATAAGGTTTTTTTTCCATACACTAGATTTGTTTTACCTTACAATGCTTGTGTTTATACTAGAAACAAGTCTAAGCACTCACTAGATTTGTTTTACCCTACAATGATTTTTTTTATACTATAAATGAATCTAGCACATGATGGATTTGTTTTACCTTGCAATTATTTTTTCTGCTATTTCATTTTTCCCTACAATTCATTTATTTTTCTTTTTTGCTTACATTAGATTTGTTTTACATTACAATGCATATGTTCATGGTAGAAACAAATCTAGTGCATGCCATATTTTTTTTACTTTGCAGTGTGTGTGTTTATGCTAGAAGGAAATCTAATGCATGTTAGATTTTATTTTATTTTCAGTGTTGTTGTTTGTACTAAAAATAAATCTAGTGTGCACTAGATTTTTTTTACCTTGCATTGTTTTTGTTTGTTCTATAAACAAATATAACACGTGGTATATTTTCTTTACCTTATAATGTTTGTGTTGATTCTAGAAGGACATTCGTTGAATGTTAGATTTATTTTACTTTACACTGATAATGTTTGTAGTTGAAAAAAATATACATTACACTAATTTGTTTTACCTTATAATTCTTTTGTTTGTGCTATAAACAAATCTATTGCATGCAATATTTGCCTACAATGCTTTTGCATTTTTCCTTACACTAGATTTGGTTTTCGTCGTAATGCTTGTGTTTATTCTAGAAAAAAAATTATTCGCCACTAGATTTTTTTATCTTGCAATGCTTTTGCTTGTGCTAGAAACAAATCTAGCATACCTTGCAATGCTTGTGGTTGTGCTAGTAACAAATCTAACATTTTTTATATTTGTTCTAACTAGAAATGTATTTTTTTCATGCTAGAAACAAATCTAAAGCCTCTAGATTTGTTTTAACTTGTAGTTCTTGTGTTCACGCTGGAGAGGAATATAGTACATCTTAGATCCTCCCCCCCCCCCCCCCCTTTAAAATGCTTGTGTATGTGTTAGAAACAAATCTAGCCCACACTAGATTTGCTTTACCCTACAATGTTTGTGTTTGTACTAGAAACAAATCTAGTGGGTGCTAGATTTGTTTTACCCTATAATGCTTATGCTTGTGATAGAAACAAATCTAGTGTGCACTAGATTTTTTTACCTTGCAATGTTTTTTCTCTTGCTAGAAGAAAATCTAACAGGAACTATATTTATTTTAACTTGCAATGTTTTTTTAAACTTTTATTTTACCATGTAATGCTTATGTTTGTGGTTTTCCTAACACTATATTTATTTTATCTTATAACTCTTTTATTTGTTTTAGAAACAAATCTAGTTTGCATTATAATTTTTTTACTCTACAATGATTTTGCTTGTGCTAGAAATAAATCTAATGTCTGTTAGATTTGTTTTACCTTGCAGTGCTTTTGTTTTTGCTAGAAACAAATCTAACATGTATTAGAATTTTTTTGAACTTACAGTATTTTTTTTTTTCTGTTAGAAAGAAATCTAGCACATGATAGATTTTTTTTTTACCTTGTAATGCTCGTGTTTGTCCGAGAAGAAAACCTAGTGTGTGCTAGAATTGTTTTGAATTACAATGCTTATGTTTGTGTTAGAAATAAATATAGAAGGTGCTAGATATGTTTTACCCTGCAATGATTGTGTATATGTTAGAGACAAATTTAGTAGGCACTATATTTGTTTACATTGCAAAGCTTGTGTTTGTGTCTAATGGGTTGGATTTTTTTACCTTGCATGCTTGCTTTTGTGCTTGAAATAAAACTAGGACATGCTAAATTTATTTTAATTTGTGATTCTTTTGTTCATGCTAGCAACAAATCTAGCACACACTATATTTGGTTTACCCTGCAATACTTATGCTTGTGCTAGAAACAAATCTAGTGTTCCCTAGATTTATTTTACCTTACAATGTTTATTCTTTTAATAGTGACAAATCTAGCTAGTGAATTTATTATAATTTACCTAATGTAAAACTATTAAAAATTTAACCTAGCTAAATGATAACTCATAACTCATTATTATTATAATGAATCACTGAAGACTAAAATTTTTGTCCAAGGGAACACCTATTCAAACAACCCCAAATGTTAGTGTACTTGTAACTCTATATTTGGGAGTCACTAGTGTTTTTCCCCCCACGAAATGTGCAACTTGCATGTCATGCAACCAAATGTTAATGGGCCGTGAGCTTACAAACAATAGAATTGAAACATCAAACAACAAATACAAGGGTGATGGTCAAAACGAGATTAAAGAGAAATAATAAGTGAAGTAAAGTCACGAGACACGTAAATCCCAATATGGATAGGGATTACTCTTTTACTTTTTTTATAAATTAAAAAAAAAATAAAAATTGAAAAATAATTGAGAGAAAACCTTATGATTAGATGCATCTTCAAATTTGGTACAGTGAGGTTCAATTTTATAAAGGGTTTAGGATTAAGAAACCTTATCGAATTTCAAACATTCCATGAAAGCTACTAAATTTCAAACTTCAATGTTGAAAAACAATAATCCTTGTTATTTATTTTCCATTAGGAATTTTGGTGGCATCCCAATTGCATTCTCTCACCCATAGTATATATAGCAGACTAAGAAAATACCCCCTACAACTAGGGATGCCTTCCCTAATGAGCATTGCAAAATTTCAACAAAATGAACAATGGCTAAACCATGGAAGGAACATAAACTTTTTTTAGAGAATTTTTGGCGAAATCACATGAATAATCTTTTGTCGACGTGTTTCGAACCAACTAGTGTGGTTCATCGTCAGGACAAGTTGAAGAAACAGATCCGATCGAGCAAGTTAAATAGCATGAGCAGACATTCCAACGGCTAACAAGAAAACAGCTAATTTTTGACTTGAGAACCAGGATAAATTTTTAAATTAATTAATATTATTATTACTTTTACAATTATTATTATTATTAATATTAGTTATTATATTTATAGAACTAAGATAAATTAGGTAATGGTTAGTTTCTATTATTTAAAAACTCATTTATTTATTTATTTAAATTAATTAATTAATTAATTA